>MU223437.1:1944666-1956891 GCA_018584345.1 Thuja plicata | reverse complement strand
AAATCCTTCATGCTAGGTTGTATTGGTCACTGATTCACCAACATATTTTGAGGGCTGATATGTTGTTGGTCACACTCCTCCTAGGTTAGAAGGCAATAGATCGATTTTAGCGGGTTTCCCATGCTTTCATGTTTTTCACTAACCCCATGTTGCTAATATAATGATTTATTGAAGTGTTTGTGTTGATCTAACAGGTACCCAAATACACACACACAGTAATAATCCTTCAGGTGTCTCTCTGATGAATAAGTTACAATCTGCTACTCCCTTTTTGAATCCAATCTTTGTTAAGTAACCATCAAGTCACTCATACCATGCTCTTGGGGCATGTTTAAGTCCAGATAGGGATTTCTTTAATCTACATACCATGTCTGGTTTGTCTGAAATTTTGAATTCTTCAGGCTACTCAATGTAAACTTATTCCTTCAAGTCACCATTCAGAAATGCTGACTTGACATCCATTTGATATACTTTGAAGTTCTTGAATGTTTCATAAGCTAAAAATAACTTTATAGCTTCCAGTCTGCTCACAGGGGCAAATGTATCAGAATAGTCAATTCCTTCTCTCTGTGCATATCCTCTACATACCAATCTTGCTTTGTTTCTTATCACTATACCATCTTCATTCATTTTGTTTCTGAATATCCACTTAGTTCCAATCACATTTTTGTCACTAGGTCTAGGGACCAATTACCATGTGTCACTCTTAATTATTTGATGTAATTCTCCTTGCATTGCATTTTTCCAATTTGAATCATTACACACATCTTCAACATTGAAGGGTTCAATTTGTGAAAGTAAACATAGCTCTTCATCAACGATTGAACCTTTTTCTCTGGACCTTGTCAAACATTTACTACTCTGATCTCCAATGATATCCCCTTTTGAATAGTATCTAGATGTGTATTTTGAGATTTTAGGTGTGACTCTTTCATCTGTGATCTGTAATTCTTCTTGAATTGATTCAGGGTTATTGCATGATACAACATTACAGTCAAACATTTCTTCAATACATCTTTCTTTATTGATAGGTCTAGGTTCATCTTCAATCATAGGTTCATATTCATAGTATCACTCTTGAATCATGAACTTCTCATCAATCTTCACATGTGCACTTTCAAAGATTTTATTCAACCTTAAATTAAAACATTTCTAAGCGTTGCTCTTAGTAGACTAACCAAGAAAAATACCTTCATCGCTTCTAGCATCAAATTTACCAACACCATCATCTCTCTTTATGTATCACTTGCTTCCAATGATTATGAAGTATTTTACTGTAGGTACATTACCAAACCAAAGTTCATAAGTTGTTTTTTCTGTGCCTGGTCTTAGTTGAACTATGTTGATTGTATAGGCTGATGTATTGACTGCATCTCTCCAATAGGTGTGCGCAATGTTTCCTTCAATCATGATAGTGTGCGTTGTGTCAAGTATTATCCTATTTCTTCTCTCTACAATTCCATTTTGTTGAGGGGTTCTGGGTGCACTTAGTTGTCTTTTGATCCCATGTTCTTCACAGTACTCAAGGAACTTGTCTGAGGTGAATTCTCCTCCTCTATTAGATCTCAAACATTTTATTTCTAATCCAGACTCATTTTCATCTTTTGCTTTGAATATTTTGAACTTCTCAAAAGCTTAATATTTAAATTTCAAGAATGCAACCCACATCATTCTGGAGAAATCACCAACAAAAAAATGAAATACCTTTCACCATAATATGATCTTGTTTGAGTAGGTCCACATAAGTCTGTATACACTAGATCTAATTAATTCTCTACCAATTTTTATTTGCTTCTGAATGAGGTCCTGACATGCTTTCCCATCACACATTCCCTGCACATAGTATCAACAAGTCTTTCAATACTAGGAAGGTCTCTTACTGCCTTTACATTGATTATCTCTACTATGTTGTCAAAATTGATATGACAAAGTCTTTTGTGCAATAACCAACTGTCATGCACTTATGCAACAAAACAACTTACTTCCAAGTTTAGCTAAAAAGAATTACCTTTGATCTTTGATCCTAATGCAATCATGTCACCTTCTTTGTTATTGATGATGCACCTGTTGTTTTTGAATTCCAACTGATATCCTTTTATATCAAAAAACTGTCCAACACTTAGTAAGTTATGATGTAAACCATCAACATACAGAACATCATCTGTTTTGTTCTTTTCATATAAGGTGATGGATCCTTTGCCTATGATAGGTTTGGGAGTGTTATCTCCAAATCTAACCATGTCACCTTTGTACTTATCTAGATGTACACATCTATCTTTATCTCCTGTCATGTGATGTGAACAATAGCTGTCTATGATCCAATTGGTTCTGATGTTTGCCTATGAAACTAAGGCCAATTCTTGTGCTTTCTTTTCATCTTCAATTTCTATTTCATCAATCATTTTTTCATTATCTTTAATTACAATGAATCTAATTTCATCTTCTCCTGAATCATCCTCAGTCACACCATCTTCAGCATGATAGCATTCCTTGATATATTTGGGCTTGTAATATGAACTGAACTTCTTGACTCTTGAAGGATACTTAGATGCAAAATGGCCAAGTTTGTTGCATGAAAATCATTTGAATGGTAGTTGTCCTTCATATTTTCCTTTACCTTTCCTTTCTTTCTTAGAAATCATAGAAATGATTTCTTCTAGTTCTGTATCAACTTCTTCTTTCTCAATATTACTAAAGATGCTCAAGGATTTCTTACCATGGACTAAGGCTTTGAAATTTGTTTCAATTTTTGGTTTTGTTTTCAATCTTGATATCTCAAATGCTGATATTTTTCTGATCAAGGTTTCTCTTTTGAAGTCCTTTGAAAATTGAATGGTTTCATCCAAGATGTTTATCTTTATTTCATAATCTGTTGTCAATGTAGTCATCAGTTTGTCCATTATATCTTCCTCTAATTTTTCTCCACCATTGTTTCTAATTCCTGAGACTTCTTCATTAATCCTCTAATTGTAAGCTCTAATGTTTTCTTTAGGTAGCATCTCTAAATTTTTGTATCTTTTCTTCCATGTCTTTCTACGCGCATTCTTGTCTTGGATGTATCCTTTAAACATATCTTATAGGTATTTCCATATTGAATATGCTTTGTCTGCCTTCTTGATCTCAAAGAATTCACTGTCAGATAAGACACTGATTAGGGCTTCTTTGGTAATTGCATTTTGGGTGAATACTTCCTTTTGTTTATTAGTAGAGTCTTCTTTTGCAAGGTCTTTCAAGGTAGGAACATCAATTGCGAGAGTAGAAACCTCATAGATCTCAAAACCAATGCACTGAAGATGTGTTATCATTTTGTTCTTCCAGTCAAGATAATTCTCTCCATCAAACTTATGACTCTCTTTCCTGAAGTATGCCATTTGATCTATGTTAAGCTATTACACTTTCTCTCCAAGGCACTTGGCTCTGATACCAATTGTTGGAATAGTCCCAAGAGATAACTAAGAGGGGGGGGGTGAATTAGTTATCTGCTAGTTTAAATTATTTTCTCCAATTAAGTATAGAATAACATTAAACATATACACAACAAGATAACAAAGAATAGAACACCACAATTTTGGTTACGGGGAAACAAAAATAGGTAAAAACCTCGATGGGAATTAGCACCCACAAAGAACTATACTAGAGTATAATAATCCATGTTAGAAGATCTTACAACCCTATTAGAAGTTGATCTTTACAATGCAATAAGTACACTGACCTGGTTAAGGGTCAGACCCTGTTAGGGCAGAGGACTCACTGTCAAAAAGCACACTGCTGAAATAATGAAGGCTGCAACCTTCAGTAAAATAGATATACACTATATATTATAATGAATTATTTGAGCAGACCTACTTTCTTTATCAATTCCAATGAATTGTATGCACTCTCTCCTTCTTCACATAGATCTTTAACTGATGAATGAAATAGCTTTACTGTCCAAAAAAAATCAGCATTCTGCTCTATTCTTTTTCTGTCTCTTTTCTTCTCATTCACTCTTAGTGATCACAAATGAACTGCTATAAGAATATTCTCCAAAATTTATGATCATGTTGGCTGTAGAAATCCCTTCAACACTTTTCTTGTTGGCTAAACTAAGCATGCAACATAATTAGAACCGCGCAACTCAAAATGAATAGACACATTGCTTCACATAGTCGGCTCCACCAAAATTACCCAAATCTCATGCTTTGAATAAAGCACGATTAGCACCTTTGGTTAATCATATTTGACTCATAACTAAACATTAATATAAACACACATATCCCATAGATAGGTGCAACTGAAGAATCGGTAAAATTATTGTCGGGTTTCTAAAAACAATCCTCTGAAACTATGGCTTGTAAAAAGAGTAACATAACTCAGCTGTTACTGAACTTCTGAATCTGCATGTATCACCATGGTATAATAACTATGTCTGAAACATAAAAACCACCGTGTAAGGCATCAACATATCCATACTAAAAAGTGAATACAGTACACTGGTGTATACTATATGTTGTCATCAATTACAAACATACCATTAACTTATTTGCACAAAGGCAAATCTCCAACACTATCCTTGTCCAGAGATGCCACCAAATTGCCATAAAGGTGGAAGATAACTTGAGAAAGAAGCAAGACTCAAGCAATACAAGAGGAAAAGGTAGAGGAAGAGATAGTAGAGGAAAAATAAGTGGATATGGTGGTAGAATTTCAGATTCCACTAACCAAGGAGAGACCAAATTAACTGAGCAACAAGAAGGGAGTCCAAGAAGATGAAATTCCAATAGAGGAAGAGGCTCTAATAATAATTGGAGAAGGAGGAACAATAGTCAAGGTAGAGGTTCCTACTTTACAAAAATGAAATGCTATCACTGTAACCAAATCATATACCCTGCATATAGGTGTCTAGAGAAAGGTTATACTTCCCAAGGAAAAGACAAGAGAGTCAACATGGTTCAAGAGGAGACTAGTGGTGGAAGAAAAAACCCCGAGGTACCCTTGGATTCAAAAGAGGGAGAGAAATTAGGCATGAGAAGGACAGTGATTAAAGAAACAGGTAATTAGGAACCAAGTCAAAGGAAGTCACTGTTTAGAGTGAAATTTAAAATAATTGGCAAGGTGTGTAGATTCATCATCGAATCAAGGTCTACTCAAAATGTAGTGTCAGAGGAGGATGTTAGTAAGTTAAAGATGAAAAGGATCCCACATGGTAACCCATACAAGATTACCTGGTTGAGAAAAGGACAACATGTCCTTGTGAATGAACAAGAATGGGTGGACTTCTCTATTGGAAGATACAAAGAAAAGGTGTTGTGTGACATCCTACATATGGATACATGTCACCTTCTACTTGGTAGACCATGGAAATTTGACATACATGCCATGCATGATGCAACAAAGAGTGCATATTCTTTCAAGAATGATGGTGTGACTTTCAAAATACAGTCACTGTTAGAGGAAGGAGAAATGAAGTCCTTAGGTCTTAATGTACTTATGGTAAATGAGAAGGACTTGACAGAAGCCTTAGAGGAAGAAGATGGAGTGAGTTTAGAACTAGTGTTGAAACCTAAAGAAAAAAATGCAGAAAATATATTGAAGAAGACATAGGTACCAAAAGAAATGCAAGAGTTGTTGCAGGAATACAAGAGTATAGTAAGTGATGGAAAACCATCTACCCTACCCCCTAAGATAGTTTTTAGTAATCAAATTGAATTTATCCAAGGATCCACCATTCCAAATAAAGAATCCTATAAGATGAACCCTCAATAAGATGAGGAAATTGCAAAGAAAATTCAAGAACTCCTAAACCAAGGTCTCATTAGGAAAAGCATTAGTCCTTGTAGAGTCCCCAATTTCTTAGCACCAAATAAGGGAGGAACTTTGGGGCTCTACACTGATTCAAGGGCCATAAATCAAATTACCATTAGGTATAGGTTCCCTATTCCTAGGATAGAAGACCTAATGGATTTTATAGGAGAAGAAAATTATTTTACCAAGATTGACCCACAGAGTGGGTATCATCAAATTAGGGTCAATGAAGGGGATGAATGGAAGACAACTATGTGTAAGAAAATACACCTTCATGAAATTAAGATTGAAAAAAATAATTGTATGGAATGATAAAACAAATTAATCTAAGAATTGAAGCTAAACAATCTATATCATCTCATGGTTCTCTATCCATGCTTTGTTAACAGAGCTCTCAGGCTTAATCTCTCTCAAGGACAATCCTAGAATGAGATATGTATAAAAAAATGAATGCTCCAATCTAGCTAGAATGCTCAAAATGCTCAAAAATGCTCCAAGATTATATGAGAAAATAACAAATGCTCCTAAACATGATATGCTAGATGTAATGTAAATGCTAAAATTCTATCAAAAAGCTCTCAAATGCTCCTCATATGCTCTCAATGTGCCTATAATAAGGATGCTTTTGGTCTTGAATTCTTGGATTCCAAACACAAAGGAAATGACTTGTATTTATAGAATTTTCCCAAGGGTAGGGGGTAGAGTGAGTTGATCATGATCAAAGCTTGGTAAAATTCAAAAGATTTGAGGTGTTCCCAAATGGAGGGAAAGTTGGTTGGTTGTCTCAAAGATATTAGGAATTAAATAACTCCATCATTTAATTAAATTAGCCATGGACGGGTGATTGGGTTGGATTTGATCCTTTTTTATTTGAACTATACAATTGAGAAATCAATTGCATAATTTGATTAATCCCTTTAGGATTGAATTTAATTATTTGATTTCATGATTATTTGATCTTTTAATTTGATTTGAATTTTGTCCATTTGATTTGATAAATGTCCATTTGATTTGATCGATTTGTTTTGCATTGATATTTTGAAGCATTTGGCTGAGATTTATAGTTTGGAATGCTTGAGATACACCTAGTCAATTTTAGGTGTCTACAACAACCTTAAAAAATATAGAAGGTTTATATGAATGGCTTATGATTCCATTTGGACTATCTAATTCCCCATCCACATTCATGAGACTTATGAACGAAGTCCTAAAAGACTACATTGGAAAATTTGTGGTAGTGTATCTAGATGATATACTAATATATAGAAAGACTAAAGAGGATAATCTTAGACATCTATAGACTATTTTCAAGAAGTTGCATGAGGAGGAGTTGATGATAAATTTGGAAAAGTATGAATTCATGAAGTAGGAGCTAGTGTACCTTGGGTTTTTATTGTCTCAAGGCAATCTCAAAATGGATCTAAGAAAGGTAGAAGCCATTCTTAACTGACCTACTCTAAGGACTACAATAGAGGTCAGAAGTTTTCATGGATTAGGTCAATACTATAGGAAATTCATTAAGTAATTCAGTCCTATTTGTGATCCTATGTTAGATGCTATTAAAGGAAGGATGAAAACAAAATTTGTTTGGAAGGAAAAACCTAACGATGGATTTGAATTACTGAAGAATAAGATTTCCACTCAACCAATCCTAACACTACCAAGTTTTGAGAGGTTACTCACAGTTGAGTGTGATGTTAGTAATGTTTCCATTAGATCTATTTTGAGCCAAGAGGGAAGACCGGTGACTTTTCACAGTGATAAGCTCAGTTATTCTAAGAAGAATTACTCTTCTTATGACTTAGAGATGCGTGCTCTAGTTGAAGCACTAAGGAAATGGAGGCACTAATTTATTCCTAAAGAGTTTGTGGTGTATTAAGACAACCAAGATCTTAGTTTCCTAAAGTACCAAGAAGAGCTTAGTCACAAACACATGAAATGGGTGGAGTACTTGAATGCTTACACCTTCAATAGAAAGCATAAGAAAGGACTCCAAAACAAATTAGTAGATTCTTTAAGTAGAAGACTACTAACAGTACAAGAAGTACAATTATAGAGCATGGGTATTGAAATTTTTAAGGACCTATATGCTGAGGATGAAGACTTTGCAGAGATCTACAAGGTATGTAAGGAGCATAAGGACCACATCCATGGTGATTTTTCTGATTACACTTTGTAAATTGAATTTTTGTTTAAAGGGACTCAGTTATGTGTCCCTAGGGGATCAATTAGGGAAAATATGATTTAAGAGAAGCACAATGGTGCACTTAGTGGTCATTTTGGATTCAATAAGACCCAAGAGTTAGTGCAAAGGTTTTACTTTTGGCCAAAGATGAACTTAGATATCAGGTGGTATGTGGAGTTTTCTATAGTGTGTCAAAAATACAAAGGCACATCCTCTAATGCAGGTCTTTACCAATCCCTTCCCATCCCAAGTAGAGCATGGGAATCCTTAAGTATGGACTTTGTTGTAGGGTTACCAAGGACCAAACATGGATTTGATAGTATATATATGTCATAGTAGACATGTTTATCAAGATGGCCCATTTTTTTCCTTGCAAGAAAATCCACGATGGTTGTCAAATAGCTCACCTATTTTTCAAAGAGGTTGTAAGAATTCATGGGTTACCAATGAGCATAGTGTTAGACAGAGATACAAAGTTCATTAGCCATCCTTGGAAGACACTCTAGAAAATATAGGAACCAATTTGTCCTTTGGGTCTGCATATCACCCTCAGACAACTTATCAAAATGAGGTGGTAAATAAGAGTGTAGGTAACCTCTTAAGGTGTTTAACTATGGAGTATGGTCAATCTTGGGATCAACTGATTGGACACGAAGAGTATGCATATAATGACACTCTCAATAGAACCACAGAAAGAAGCCCCTTTGAAATTGTTTATGGATTACACCCTAGAGGAATTTTTGAACACAAGGAGTTGAAAGATGGATCCAAAGGGAGTGCCTATGTAGAATATTTTGCAAAATCTATGAAGGAAGTGCATGAGACAATAAGGAAGACTTTGACTGAGAATATTGAGAAGATAAAGCATAAAGTGGATGAAAGGAAAAGTGATGTCCAATTCTAAATAGGGGATCATGTAATGGTCCATCTAAACAATGCAAGATTTCAAAAAGGAGTGCCTAATAAGCTAAAAATTATAAGGATTGGCCCATGTAAGATTCTTTCTGAACATGGCACCAATGCATATAAAGTGGAACTTCCAGAGGATGTTGGTTCATCTCCTATGTTCAATGTGGCATATTAGGTTTCATAAAAAGTTCCTATCCCAGATCCATGTCAGAGTTTGACTTAGGTGATACAAGAAGTGGAGGGACTAAACTTACCCTCTACACCTTCCAAGAAAGTAGACAAAATACTGGATTCAAGAGTCTATAAATAAACTAGGAAGAAGGATTAAAAAGAGCATCTGGTGAAGTGGCATGGACAAGTTGATGTAGAGGCTACTTGGATTAGGGAGATAGACTTCAAGAAGTTGGGCATTGATTCCAACTTCCTCAATCCAAGGGTGGATTTAAATATTTCTATTTGGGGAGGATAATGAAGGAGAACCTAGGCTAAATCCTATCCCTATGTTTTTTTGTGGCTTGTACTAACTAGGATCAATTCAACTAGATGTTTAAGATTTTGAGTGTGTTTAGTGTAATTTAGCCTAAAATTGGAATTTGGGGTCAACAAGCCTAGAAGGATTGACACTGGCTTAGATTTGTGCCTAAAAAGGCCTTTACAAAATTTTTACATCCGTTCATAATGATTGGAGGTCATTAATCTAAGTTTCAGGTAAAGATGTAAAAGTTTCTAAAATGTTGCTTGAAAATATTTTGCAACGTTGCTCAACAACATTGTCAAGTTTGATTCCTTTCGGTGAGTGGAAAAGTTAGGTAATTTAACTGGCCTAAAAACATGGAAAAGGTATATTAAACCACAAGGAGGCCTATTTCCCGACGCCAGGTGCTATGAAGAATAATTGAAGTTGTCTAAATTTTCTTTGTAACTCTATATTCATTATACAGTGAATGTTTTTGCTTTCAAGTACTAGTTAATGGATTTAATGATCAAGTTTTGTGTTGGATTATTATAGTTAGGATAGTTTTAGTAATTTTTTCTTTGGTAATAATTTTCTAGGTGTTTATTTACATAGGTTAGGAAAATATTTTATTAGTGCATAGTTTTCTGGTGTAGTCTAGGTAGTTCTAAGGAAAATGGCTCCCCCATAAATATCCACCATTCATTTCATCATGGAATGGAAGAACATGGAAGGGGATCCTATGTATAGTGTATATATAGTAGTAGAGGTTTACGAAATTTTTTTAGCTATTTTTCATGGAAATCACTAGGCGATATTGAAGTGCCCAGCTAGGAGATCACTATTGATTTGTGGTGTTTGATTGCAGGGATACCATTGGGAGAAAGAAACCAAGAAAGGTTATGTTAACCTATAGGTCATATAGACCCTCCTAGGAAGGTGAAGTGGAGTAGAGCCCCAAACTATGTCAAAAATGACTCTCTAGGGATCCATAATACCCCTAATCCCACACAATCTAGGGCTCTACTAAAGAGTTCCCAAAACCCACATTCACAAGACTAGGTTTTCCACTAGCTTTCAACACCTGAAAGGGAAAAGTAGGACACAACTAGAACCAAGTAATCTAGGGATGGAACAAGGGTTGTATCAATATTATATCATCATATTAGATGAAAATAAAAACAAATCCCTTATTAAAATGTATCTGAGATTCAATTTAGACACCTAAACCATCATAGGGATACAAGGAGAAAATATGGATTTATAAGGGAAAATTACTTGGAACTCCTCCACAAAAATCCTTAACCACCACAAAATTCTTTAATCCATCCACCAACAACACCCTCCAAGTTATGGTTCTTGATCAATCCCCTAACTCCTATTGTACTCAATTCTCTCCTACGCCTAATAGGGCTAATATGTCACTTTTCCAAAGAAACTACTTGAATATCGATTCAATTTGTCATCCCACGAATTTTAATCCTTGAGGGATCTTACAAAACTCCTAAATCCAAGTATTTAGACTTCCATTCCACCCCTGGCTTGAGTTGTGCCTCAAAATCTCAATTTTGGATAGTCACATATGAATGCCTGTCCAGAAGTTTCAATCCTTTCTCCCTCCATCAACTACCTCTTGATCTAAGAACTCCAAAACCTTGAAAACCTTGGACCTAAGATCCAATCAAAACCCTAACCCTTATTTTTTGGATCCACTGATGTGTTTTCAATCAATGAACTTGAGGGTGCTCTTGCACCATGAAGGCTCTAGTAGTCCATCTTGATACATTTCCAAGCATAAATCATCTGACTGTAGTTATTTAGCCCAATTAGCCATAGTTGTCCTTGATTCTAGGAATATATTGTACAGACACCCTAGGCCCCTAAGACCTTCAAAATTATTTGATTATTGGAAAAGGTTATCTAAATCCCCACTTTTTTTGGGGGTTTTTTGCAAGAAATGGTAAAAACCTGTCAGATAGGGCTAGTAGAGGGATTAGACCAAAAAGCCAAGATTGAAGGTAAATTGGGAGACCATTTGGAAAAGTTATGTTACCCAATCAAAAATAGGATCATATGGAGCCTAGGATGATTTTGAACATTAGAAGTATCCATGTAGACACTTGTGGAGTTGAGAAGTTTAAAATGTACTTGGAACCATCCAAGAATGTGTGAAAGAGTATAATGTAATTTGGTGATATTTTTCTCCTTGTGAAGCACAATAGTTACCTACTCTTAGAGTGGTATTGGATTATTCCAATACTAGTGTAGTAAGGACTAAAGAGACACTAAGAGGAAGCATAGGGTTTTGAGAAGGATAGGAATAGTGGAGGTTGTAGGAAGCTTGTGCAAGAACACTTGGTCACATTTATCAAGCCCCCTTCGCCCTCTCGTAGTCAACTGTCATCACAGTAGCGACATTCTTTTTGACTATTGTGGGGCCAGGGGGCGGCACTACCACAGCGGAGGGTAGGGCCCTTCCCTCTCCCCTTCCTTCCCCACTCCCATAGTCGCCCTCCATTCATGTTATCTACCCCTGCGACGTGGGAAATATATGAAGGTGTTTGCAGTGCGCTAGCATCCCTCTCGGGGATTCATGACATGGTTTAACAACCTCTTGTGTCTTCTATAAGCCTACTGGTTGTATTAGGAATTAATAGGTTGATATTTTGGTATAATAGAAACCCTATCTTATAATAGAAGGGTCCACGTCCCTCTCGCATCTAGGTGTAAAAAAAAGATTTTTTTAGTATATATATAAATATATATTTACACATAAGAATGCATATATATGTGTGTGTGTGTGTGTGTGTGTGTGTGTGTGTGTGGACACACACACACACACACACACACATATATATGTATATATATATATATATATATATATATGTATATA
>MU223437.1:1932280-1942629 GCA_018584345.1 Thuja plicata | reverse complement strand
TATATATATATATATATATGCAACAAAGCTCCACCCATTTCTATTAAACTAGCATATTGTAGAAAAAAGAAGAGGCTAGGGTTTTAAAAATAAGATTTTGAAGTTGGAAAGAAGAGAGAATGGATATGGGAGATTTCCATTTAGGGTTTGAAACTTTGACCGTTAACCCTAATTTCTAATTAGGCTTAGGGATGGACAAGTGAGTTAGTTATAAAATAATATTTTTATTGGAATTTGAATTGTTTAGAAGGGAATTCTATTCACCATTTAGACTTAACCTTTTGACCTTTTTAATGGATTATTTTAATTAGACTTAGCAGTGATACTTTAGATGATTAATTTGTTATATGATTATGGGGTAACTAAGGAATATTAATTAATTAAATGGATCAAATATAAACTAAATAATTGAGGAGTTTTTTTGTGTGGTCTATTTAATCCAATTTTTTAACAAGGAAGACTTAAAAGCAATATAATGATTAATTTTAGATTTTTAAAATTATATTGGTTAAGAACTTATGGAGTGTAATAAAATTAAGATATTTAATAAGACACATTTAAATGAAACAAAATGCACAACTTTATTTTTAGTTGATTCATGAAGTGATTTTAATTAAGGTCTTAATCATTGGGACAAAAATTAAATTAATTTCTAAAATAGGTCATCAAAACATGTAAAATTTGTAGACTAATATAAAGTATTATAATTAAAGAATATTAAGAGATAAATTTTAAATAAACCTAGTCCATCACTATAGTTCACCTAGCAAAGTATAAATGGTTTAATTAAAGATGAGATCAATATATGGAGTTGTTTACCTTGTCATTTGATAATGTCGATTTAATAATGAAATCATACTTTTCAATATAGTAATTGTGTAGGTGTATCCTTGAATTAAATTACTTATGGAGTTAATGGAATATTCAAATAAATATTAGGGTTTTAAAATAATTGATTCAATCAGTGAGGTTTTGAATTTATTTGATGGAGTCAAGCTCGGCAGATCCAATTAAGGACTATCAAAAACTGGATGCAACAACAAGAAAAATAGTGAAAACCAAACACAACACAGATATAACATCAAATGAATTCAGCATGTTGGGCTATAAGGACTTCCCTATTACAACAAGGACATAAAAAAAATTCAACAAGATCTCACAAGATCCAACTTCACCAGCTTACCCTATAGCTAACCGCAAGAAATAAGATCTAAACTTGTGCTCGCAAGCCACCAAGCAATCTTACAAGTTTATTTCTCACCCACTTACTATTGTGTGCTATCAAATTTTATTTTACTTCTGTGTCTGCTACTCCTCCTCCCTCTAAATGCTACCTAGACACTCATTCTATACAATAAAACCACAAGTCAGCTTTACAAACAAATATTAAATAACAATCGGCCCAATACAATCCATGATGAATCATATTAAATGACCCAGTCGGCTGCAATCAAATAATAAATACATAGAAGAAAGCACCAAATGAGATTTAGGTCCACACAAGATCCAATGCATCAAATCTGTATGCCTTGGAACTCTGAACGATCCCAACAAACCCCTCAAATCATGGATGTAATCTCCAATGTCTTCCCAATCTATAAAAGTCAGTCAGTAAACTCATCAACCGAGAACCACAAGTTAGTACTGAGAACAAACAAAGAAACCGAGCCCATTCTGTGAATCAACACTCCCAACATAAACTGATTCTATTTCTTGAAGAAAATCACTCCTTCCACTGAGAATCAAGAACTGAAACGATAGAGAACAACTAGACTCCATCGAGCTCAGCCAAATCACCTACCGAGCACCAAGCAGAACTTAACCACATTTTTGGTTGATACAGGATTGCCAACTTCCCTAGGATTCTCCAGGTGTGAAAATATTTTCTAGAAGCTCCTTAAACATCTTCTAGAATTCATCTCCTAGATCCAAAACTGATGCTTGATATGCATGTCTTCCATGTCCTTAACCGATACACTCATGCCTCATTTTTTCTTATGTTTTCTCTTACCACTAGCATTCTCTAAAGTGGTTTCCGATCTTGGAATCTTAATGTCTGCACCAACCCCTGTAGTCTTCTTATATTTTCTACCAATTCTCTATTTCCTCCTTCCTTTGTCTTCATCCTTCAAAGGAATCAAAATAAATTTTTTTCCATGCTTTAGGATAGTAAACAGGATCCTCTTACAGTCATGAATATCCTCTCTATCATACTACCAATGTCTCCCAAGTAAAACATGACAAGAACTCATCTCCGTAATGTCACATAATACTTCATCCTTATAAGAACCAATATGAAAACTTACCATGCATTTCTCCTTCACCTCTACTGCATGATCTTCTTGTAACAAACTTATCCTATAAGGACAAGGATGCTTCAACCTCCTTAAAATAAGATTCTGAACCATCTCCTCGGATATCCAGTTATTAGTACTTCCTCCATCAACAATGAACTTACAACATTTACCACTAGACTTACACACAGTCCTAAACAAGTTTTTCCTTTGACAAGAATCAAATTTTTTTTATTGGGAAACATGTTCTTCTAAGTAAATGATTCACACCTTCCACAATAGGTTCATTCTCTGCAACTTCATTCACCATATCATTTCGGTGACTACTGACCTTTTTATCTACATGTGGACATTCAAATGACCAATCTCCTTCTTCACCATAGTTATAATAGGTACCTCTAACTCTATCTATTATTTTGATTGATTCAAGAGGTTTTGGTTCATCCTCAACTCTCAGTTTATCCTTTACTGATTTATCATGCTTCCCTTTCCGTAAGGAGTTACTATGATGTTTCCTTTTCAACTTATCTTATGCCTTCAGTGCATACTGAATAATCCTCAACAAAACCAATATTTAACATGCTAATCTCATCCTGGATATTGAATCTGACCATTAACATATTTTCCAACCTTTTCCGTAGAAATCTCTATATGTCCAAATCTAATATTCAACTTTTAGAACTCCTCAGTATAGTATTTCACACTAAGATCTTTCTGCTTTAGATTCTGCAACTTCTTAAACAACTCAATTTCATATTCGGCTGCAAGTTTGGATCCTTTATAGGTCTATCCAAACTTCTTAATCTAATATTTTTGGTCGACATAGGGTTTCCAACTTCCCTAGGATGCTCCTACATCATTATTACACTTCCTTGAACAAGAGATTATTCAGGGGTGAATCATCAATCAATTAAATCTAGTATATTAAATAATTCTTTCACCTTCAAACTATATTAAAAGAGTAATTAAAACTAAATTTAATTAGGGATATCAAATACGTTAATGTTATTTTATATGATCATTATGACTTTCATCGTAAGGGTGATTTAAAATCATGAGATGGATATCAATGCAATAATATCATTAACTTAATTCCTTTCAAGAATTTGATTAGGAGCAAAGAATCGATTTTGTGGTTAAACATATTAAACTTGGATACTCAGTTATCCTCCTTCTAACAAATGGGTTGAGGGATGCTGATAATTGTACTGGCCCTTGTTGACCCTAATAGAGGCCATTTCAATTTAATTATTAATTTAATCTATTTCCTTAAATATGTAGACCTTGTATATAGTTTAGTAAGCTCTGGGAACCTCTCTACTCTATTCATCATTGGATTACTATGCTTTCAAAAAAAAAATTGTTGGTGTGGTTTTCACCTAAGATTTTGGGCACAACAAGAACACAATTTATTATTTGAGAAGCTCCTATAAGCAACTCATCATTATTTTGATTGAAAATTATTCATGCCACATTTGTCAAAATTTTATATGAGAACCAATTTCAAAAAATGAAAAATTGATTACCGAATTTAGAAAATTGAGAAATTAGGGCAAGGGATTATAGGATAAATTAATGGATTTATAACATGTGAGTGGAAATTTGGAAGAATGGAAATTTGGGGGGTATGACAGAACTTAATAAATGAGGAGGGAAAAAATAATTTTAAATTATATTTTTCCTCACATTTTGGGAAATTAGAAAATTAGTTAAGTAAAATTAATTAATTTTGGGGAAACAAGATAAAGAAGGTAAATAAATATAATTTATATACCAAGATGAAACAATGGGATAAGAGAAAAAATTAATTATTTTTTTCTCCTAAAGGATTAATAAATTGAAATGGTCATTTGATAAGGGATGTGATCAAAGGAAAATTGATAGGACATGATGTAATTACACAATAAATATTAATAATTGATTAAACAATTTTTAATTTAATTAATGAAGGAATGACATTATATCAATGAATAATAAAAATCAATTCTGTTACATAGAGGAATAAATATAAAGTGGCATAAATATCTTACAAGCTGGTGCCTAGATGTTAAAAACTAGCACACTAGAAATTGAATTTTTTTAAGTGTCTGCATTATAAAATTTGGTGTGTCTCATGTTGTATTTAGTGATATTTTTAACTCTTTTAGAGAGAGAGAGAGAGAGAGAGAGAGAGTTTTATTAATCAAAGGAAATTATATATCCATCCTTGCAAGCATTATAACATAATCAGAAAATATCACTATATGTACAACCAAGAAAAATATCCTCAGACATAATTATATTCAACAATTAAATATTTCAAGAGTCATATGACATTACTTCAAACGACTTCTTAGAGGCCAACTTAACGAGTTATACAACAATGGTTGGTGTTAGATGTCCTTCTAGATACTTTATCAACTAGAACTATATCTACAAGGATATAATATACTTTACTCTTATCAAGATGAACTTTTCACCTACAAATAGGTGAGGGAAATACTAATGTCAAAAGGATATCTAACCATAAATTTTCCTTTTGTACTTAACCCCTCAAACCACTCTCATTTATAGATGTTCAAGAATAGAAGTGCATTAGTGGTGCAGGAGCATGTAGGAATTTCCTAAGGTCCTATCCTATTTATCTCTTGTACTGACCCTAGCAAGGTCAAAGGTGTTTTGGGAGACCTTAGAATTTTTCTGTGTGTGTTTTTAGGTGGTCTATGTTTGACTTAATCTAATCTAGAGTGTTTTTTATTTTTTGTTTGTTGTTCTGGTTTAAGGTCTCTTTTGAAACTTAGCATTGGAATTTGGGATAAAAAGGGAGAAATATTAGGAAAGTGTTGAATTGAGCCTAAGATGGCTTCAAAGTTGTCAATTCATCATTTTTTGAATAATGGAGGTCATTAGGATACAGTAGCATTGAATTTGCAAAATTTGTAAAATGTAGTCATGACAACATTTGCAACTTTGCAAAGTTGCATGACAACATTGTCCAAATAAAGACAAAGTTAATGTTTTAAGGTATGTTCGGTATCGCCACCACCTACACCTACGAGGAGAAGGTATAAAATCTCTAAGTTAGATGTTTTTTATGAAGAAATATACTTTAATTTCCTTTGCACTGTATCTCTAGGTTTTCTAGATAGTTTGTACAGTTTTCATTGAAAGTACATTTTAATTCATTAAATCCACTATCTTTGTATGGGATTATTGTATTTAGTGTATTTTTATTTAATTTTGAGTAAGTTTTAATTTATGTACTTGTATTAGGGTAGTTTTGTAAATAATTTTTTAAAGAAGCCAGTCACTTGCCTGTCTAGGACTGCCTTGTAAAGAAATACCTCCCACATGAAACCCTACAGGGGAATCATCATGGATCTTTGGGAAATGATAGGGGAGCCTCTGTACAATCTAAATATTCTTGTTGGAGGCCAATAATTTGTATTTTCAGTTTTTTCAAGCAAGCCCTAGGCGAGTCTAGAACAACTGGGCTAGGTGTTTGCAGTTGAAAATTGGTGTTTGATTGCAGGATTTCAAGTGAGGTGATGAATCCAGGAGGTTGGAAGGTGTATTTGGAATTGTGTAGATATCCTTGAGGAATTTTGGCACCTAGACAATCCATTTAAAGACATTTTGAAGCTTGAAACACATGATTGGTTCTTTGAGATCCTATTAGCCCTAGAAGCCCTTAATTGTAGGACTCATGTGTATATACAACTTAGGGAAGGGAGACCTCAAAAATATCAAAGAAATCCATAAAGGGTTTCTAAATCCAATACTTGTGCATTAGTTAATTTGGGAAAATTTTCCAAGAATGGGACAAAAACTAGTGGATTAGGCCTTATAGACCTGATAGGCTAAATAGGAAATTTGAACCAAAATCTTGAAATCGATGAACAAGACCTTGATACCCCAATATAAATGGATAAAGGTGGAATTGTGAAAAGTGGGAGAATAAATTTGAACCTCTGCAAAAATATCAAATCAATTAAGCGAGAAGAAGCCATTTTTATGGACTCCAAAGGGAGTTGAGTATTGACCACAACATCAAGATAGTTACCCTAGTGAAGAACTAAAGGATGTAAACTTGTGAGGGGGCATTAAAGGAGTCATAAATGATTTTTTGGAAGGGATTGGAAGATCGTAGAAGTTAGGGTTAGGTTCTTGAAGGATTGGGAAAAATGAGGGTCCTAGTTATGCAAGTACAAGAACACTAGAGTGTATCTATAAAATCCTATAGGATTAGGCTTGTGGGTTGATGTTACAACCAGAGGAGTCATTTGGAGAATAGAAAATGGTGACTAATCTAGAGTTAGCAAAGAAGGTGGATGAAAAAGAACAGGAGAACAAATTTCTCAGAGAAATATTGGATTAGTTAGTGAAAAATCTAGATCAGGTCCTTGAACCAGACCCTGTCTTGAATGAGGAACCATTTAGAAAAGAATTGACATCCCTAAGTGGGAATTTTTTAGAGGGAATACCCATCTTTAGTTGGAAAAAGGAACTAGAAGTGGTGTTGGATTGGATTGAGGGGCTTGAGAATCACTTTGAATGTGATGGGATAAGTCAAGCCCAAAATGTGAAAGTAACAAATGATGACATGTAATCGATTAAATGGTTCACTATATTAAGTTGAAGATGATGCAAGACATTAAATTAGTTAATAGTTTGTATTGTCAGTGATGTCAACTTGATATCATCTGTATGGTCATACACATAATGCCAAAGACTTTAGAGAATAAATGGAATAGAGGTTATGCTTTCAACAATGCATAAAAGTCAAGTATTCATTAAGTGACAGAATACACTGGCAGAGTGCACACCATCGGTAAAGACAGAGATAAAAGTCACAGTGATACCCGATGAGCAGAAGACAATATTGCCCAATGAAGTAGAATCAAAGGATTCCCGACGAGCTAAAAATAGTGTTTCCTGACGAATAAGATCCAATGATTCCCGACGAATGGAGATACTGAAGCTAACTAAAGCAACACCAATGGAACTGGCAGTTGTCACCGGCGACGAATTGCAGAATTGACCGATAGAACAGAGAGATCAAAAAATGACAAAATATCTAGCTGACAGAGCTAAAAGATAGATTTAACTGGTTGTTTGATTTTTTTATTCGACCATAGTTAAGTAAGTGATTTAAAGATGATTTAGACAGTTGCAAAGAAGATAACTATGAGATAAATTAGGAGTTAAAGCCCTAAATCAATTTGGCTAGATTATTTTTCATGCCAAGAATAAAGAACCAAGAATTAAGGAATATCATGTCTATTTAAGAGACAAGCATAATTCATTCTCTGTATGGTCCATAATCAATCAGATACATAGGGGAGTGAACTGATAGAAGATGCTAAAGAGAAACTGATGAAGGATTAACTTCATGCAGTCCTGATCAATCAAGCTGAGGGAGAGCTAAAAGATTCTGTAGACACCGACAGACAGAAAAGAACATCATCATAGAGAAGAAAAATTTAAGTACAAAGGAATTGTATTGATACATTGATTAGAAAGATATTGTAGGTAAATAGATCTAAAAATCTGCAATTCAGTTGCATTAGAAACAGGTCATTTTGTTTCAGTTTAACCATTAAAGCATTAAGTTTCTTAACAGAGCAGGACTTAATAGTCTTTTGTAATTGAGGTATATCCTAACAGATTACCAGAAGGTTGACTCATGATAGTACCACCGGTCTTACCTAAAGCCTATTGACAGTCTAAGAAGGAGGTTGATTAAAGGATGGTAGTAAGATTTGCATAAAGCCTATTGACAGTCATGAGACTAATTCAAGGATGGTAGCGTAGATTCCAGATACTAAGTGACAACCTATGTATTGAAAACCCTCTAAAAAGGTCACACTTAACAGTGTGTTTGTAACCTTTAACAGGGTTGGCTCCTAACAGGGCTTACTTCAGAAGAGTGAAAATTTGGGGTACCCATCCCAGTGGTTTTCCCCTTAACAAGGTTTCCACATTAAAATCCTTGTGTTATGGGTGTATTGTTTATTACTTTATTGTTTTACATTCTACATATGCATTTATGGATTGACTAGTATACTCTGCATATTTACTAAGCATCAGTAAATACAGTTTACTGCTTATCAGTTATCAAAGAGAATAAGGATAGACAAGGTAAACTGACAGACAATTATTTGTTTTAAGTATTTCAAAGGCATGCATCTTGTTGGGACTTAATAATTTGAGAAGTACTGATTGGTGGATTAAAGTTTAAATTGGATAAATTTATGAGGCCACTAATTCACCCCCCCCTCTCAGTTATTACTAACAATTGGTATCAGAGCTCATGTGCTTAGAAGGAAGGTTTCAAGACCTAAGTAAAGATCACAAGATGAACAGATGAGATGTGCCCAAGTTGAACAAGGACAACTTTGCTTCATGGAAAAGCAGGATAAATCTTCACTTATCAGGTATTGGAAATGATATTACTCAATACTTAGATATTGAATATGTGTTTCCTAGAGGACCATTGATAGTGGATCAATTGAGAGTAAAGCATGAACATAACTGCATGGTTATACAACTTTCAGCCTCAGTCTCTAATGATAAATTTGAGGATGTTAAAGATTGCAAAAATGCAAAGACAATGTGGGACAAGTTGTAAGTTGTACATGGTGGTGATGCAAATGTTCTAAGAGCCAAGGTAGAAATCCTTAGAGGAAAGTTTGATGATCTCAGAATGAAAGAAGGTGAAAATATCACACACTATAGCACAAGAATAAAAGAAGTAGTCAATGCTATACGACGTGTTGGAGGTACACTTGAAGAGGAGACAGTGGTAAGTAAAATCCTAAGAACCTTACTTCCCATATATGATATTAGAGTCTCTGCTATTCAAGAAATAAGAGCAGTAGAAAATAACACAGTCACTCTTGATAGCCTGATTGGAAGACTGATTTCATTTGAGATGAATAAATTTGATAATAGTATCTTACCAAGCTTAGAGTCTGCATTCAAGTCTTCTGTGAGAATAAGAAAATCTAGTTAGAGACACTCATCTAGAAGAGACAGTGAAAGCGAAAGTGAAGAAGAAGATCTAGATGAAGTTGAAGCACTCATAGCAAGAAGAATGCTAAGAGGCAAAGGTAAATACAAAGGTAAGTTACCACTTGTATGTTTTAATTATAAATAGATTGGACACTTGCTGCAAGATGTCCTAAAAGAAAAGATGACAGAAGTGATAACAGATCTTTTGAGAAGAAATCTAACAGAGGTGATAACAAAGATTACAGAGGTTACCAATGATTAGAAAGAAGTGATACCCAAGATTACAAGGACAAAGGAAAGAAGGCTAGCTATCTAGATGATTGCAAAGATGAAGATACTGACACCGAACCGGATGATGATGTTGACATAGTGTTTGTAGTTGTGAAGGATGATTCAGATGAAGATGAAAGGTATGAAGAAACTGCACTCATATCTAAGATTAGTAAAAATGATATCTCGATTATAGATACTAGCTGGACTCACCATATGACCGGTGACAAAGAAATGTTTAACACTTTTGAATACTATAAAGGTGGTACAGTAAGAATGGGAAATGATTCTCCTTGTCAAATTGAAGGTAAACGAACAGTAATGTTGAATAACCTGATTAAATGTGAAAATGATTATTGGGTAAAAGGATTGATTTATAATCTGTTGAGTGTTTCTCAACTAAATAATTCAGGTCATAAAGTAGCATTTGAGAACAAGAAGGCCAAGATCTTCACTGAATCAGGAACACTGATTGGTTCCGGTGAACAGACCAAAGGTAATTTATTCTATCTGAATGATACTAACCCCACTTGCTTGATGACTAGAAATGAAGACATATGGCTGTGGCACAAAAGGCTATGGCATGTGAACTTTGACAACATGATGAAGATAAGTAGGAAAAGAAGTGTAAGATGCTTACCGACGATGACAAAGCCAGACAATAGCATGTGTAAAAATTGTCAAAAAGGTAAAATGACAAAGTCTAGTTTCAAAAGCAAAACCCATACATCTGATGATATTCTAGAAATAGTCCATACTGATTTATGTGGACCTATGAGGACAAAGAGCTAT
>MU223437.1:1911101-1930254 GCA_018584345.1 Thuja plicata | reverse complement strand
CCAGATATTGCACATGCAGTAGGAATTGTTGCTATATTTTCTGCTAACCCCAGGGAATCACATATAACTGCTGTGAAAAGAATTCTAAGATATCTGAAGAATACTGAGGAATTTGGCTTATGGTATAAAAGAGAAGGAAATTTTGAACTAAAAGTGTTTACCGACGCTGATTGGGTTGGAAATCTTGATGACCAGAAGAGCACAACTGGAGGAGCTTTCTTTATGGGTGACAGACTTGTCACATGGATTAGTAAGAATCAAGGATGCATCTATCAGTCTATTATAGAAGTATAATATGTTGTTGCTGCTACAAACTACTCAAATATTGCATGGATCAAACAGCTGCTGGAAGGTATGCATATGAAGATCAAAGAACTAGTAGTTATCTATTGTGGTAACACCAGTGCAATAAATATTTCCAAGAATCTAGTCATGCATGCAAAGACTAAACACATTGCCATAAAGTATCATTACTTAAGAGAACAAGTTCAAGAGAAAGAAGTAATACTTGAATATGTGTAATCAAAAGGATAATTGGCTGATATCTTCACCAAGCCACTGCCTAAAGATACATTTGAGTACCTGAGAAAAAGACTAGGGGTAAAACCCATGTCTAACAGTCAGTAAAAGGACTAAACATTGCATCAACCATATATTATTAGCATATTAGACATGATTGATGCAAGCATAAGCTGAACTTCAATGCTACATCTATATACAGAAAGGTATATATCAGAACCAAGTACTAAGAGAAAATTGTTATATTGATAATGGATAAGGGAAATTGAAGGAATATATTATGGAAAGAAGAAATTGGTTGACAGAGTGTTATATATTTTGTAAAATATTTGTTTGGCATTGTTGTCAAAGGGAGAGAATGTTTCCATATTATCATCATATTTAGATTACTCCAAACAAAAAGAGATCATATCCAAAGGGAGAGAATTTGTATAAAAGTTGCAAAAAAAAGATAGAGACATCAAAGAAGCAGAACAGTGACACCAAAATAGGTCACAACACATCAAAAGAAGAAAAAGGAAAGCTGCAAGAATCAAATCTAAGCTAATATAGAGCTCACCAACAGTCAGACATTTTATCAGTTATGAAAAAAAATTGTTTCGTAATTTGATGAATCTCAACAATTGTATTTCATATTGTATTAGCAATAGTATAGAATGATAATATAGTATGTTACCATCAATGCCAAAGGGAGAGATTGATGACATGTAACTGATTAAATGGTTCACTATATTAAGTTGAAGATGATGCAAGACATTAAATCAATTAATGGTTTGTATTGTCATTGATGTCAACTTGATATCATCTATATGGTCATACACATAATGAAAAAGACTTCAGAGAATCAATGGAATAGAGGTTATTCTTTCAACAATGCATAAAATTCAAGTATTCACTAAGTGATAGAATACACCGGTGGAGTACACACCATCGGTAAAGACAGAGATAAAAGTCACAGTGATACCCGACAAGCAAAAGACAATATTGCCCGATGAAGCAGAATCAAAGGATGCCCGAAAAGCTAAAAATAGTGTTGCCCGATGAACAAGATCCAATGATGCCCAATGGATGGAGATCCCAAAGCTAACTAAAGAAACACTGATGGAACTGGCAATTTTCACCGGTGATGAACTGCAGAATTGACCGATAGAACAGCAAGATCAGAAAATGACAAAATATCTAGCTGGCAAAGCTAAAAGATAGACTTAACTGGTTGTTTGATTTGTTTATTCGACCACAGTTAAGTAAGTGATTTAAATATGATTTACATAGTTGGCAAGAAGATAACTATGAGATAAATCAGGAGTTAACGTCGTAAATCAATTTGGCTGGATTATTTTTCACGTCGAGAATCAAGAACCAAGAATTAAGGAATATCATGTCTATTTAAGAGACAAGCATAATTCATTATCTTTTTGGTCCATAATCAATCAGATACATGGGGGAGTGAACTGATAGAAGATGTGGAAGAGAAACTGATGAAGGATTAACTTCATGTAGTCCTAATCAACCAAGCTGAGGGAGAGCTAAAAGATTCTACAGACACTGACAGATAGAAAAGCACAGCATCACAGAGAAGAAAAAGTTAAGTACAAAGGAATTGTATTGATACATTGATCAGAAAGATATTGTATGTAAATAGATATGAAAATCTGAAATTCAGTTGCATTAGAAACAGGTCATTTTGTTTCAGTTTAACCATTGAAGCATTAAGTCTCTTAACAGAGCAGGACTTAACAGTCTTTTGTTATTGAGGTATATCCTAACAGATTACCAGAAGGTTGACTCATGATAGTAGCACCGGTCTTACCTATAAATCCTATTGATAATCTAAGAAGGAGGCTGATTCAAGGATGGTAGTAAGATTTGCATAAAGCCTATTGACAGTCATGAGACTGATTCAAGGATGGTAGTGTAGATGCCAGATACTAAGTGACAACCTATGTATTGAAAATCATCAAACAAGGTTGCACTTAATAGTGGGTTTGTAACCTTTAATAGGGTTGGCTCCTAACAGGGCTCACTTCAAAAGAGTGAAAATTTGGGGTACCGGTCCCAGTGTTTTTTCCCTTAACAGGGTTTCCATGTTAAAATCCTTGTGTTATGTGTGTATGGTTCATTACTTTATTGTTTTACATTCTACATATGCATTTATGGATTGACTGGTATACTCTACATATTTACTGAGTATCGGTAAATACAGTTTACTGCTTATCGGTTATCAAAGAGAATAAGGACAGACAAGGTAAACTGACAGACAGTTATTTGTTTTAAGTATTTCAAAGGCATGCATCTTGTTGGGACTTAATAATTTGAGAAGTACTGATTGGTGGATTAAAGTTTAAATTGGATAAATTTCTGAGGCCACTGATTCACCCCCCCCCCCTCTCAGTTATTACTAACAACAAAATCCAGACTTAGGGTATCTAACCNTTTCTGAGGCCACTGATTCCCCCCCCCCCCCTCTCAGTTATTACTAACAACAAAATCCAGACTTAGGGTATCTAACCTTATTTGGTGGAAGTTCATCCAATATGAGAGGGAGAAAGAGGGGAAGAGGTCAATATGTAGATGGAATGCTATGGTGGTAAAGGTGAGAGAAGCCTATGTACTAGAGGATTACGCAATCTAATTGCATAAGAAAAGATAGAGTCTTAGGAAAAAAGGGTTAGATTGTAACTCTTATATAGAAGAGTTCCAAAGATTGTGAATGACGTGTAGAGTGGCCGAAGATGAGAGTGTGAAGGTAGCCAAATATTTGAATGGCTTAAAGTGGAATATCCAAGATTAACTTAGTCTCCTAACTCCTACCATAATGTAGATATGTCATCAATTAGTTGTTAAAGTGGAAGATAAATTAAGGAAGAAGAAAGACTCAAACAATAATAGAGAAAGAGGTAGAGATGGCACAGGCCATAAAGGAGTTTTTGTAGGTAGGAGTATAGATTTAAAGACACAAGGTGAGAAAAAGTTGAGATAGAAACATGAAGGAATATATAGTAGAGGAGGTCTAATAGAGGAAGATGCTCAAGTATAAATTGGAGAGGAAGAAATAGTGGACAAGGAAGAGGTCCATACTTTGCAAGCATGAAGTGTTACCACTGCAACTAGTTAAGACATCCTTATTATAAGTGTCCAGAGAAGGGGTCTATATCCCAAGGAAGTGAGAAAAGAGTGAGTTATGTTTAAGAAGAGACATGTAGTGATAAAAATGTAGATGTACCCTTAGAATTAGAATAATGAGAGAACCTAATGATAAGAAGAACACTTATCAAAGAGCTTGTGAGAGAATAACCCAATCAGAGAAGCACACTATTTAGAATGAAATGAAGAATAATGGGAATAGTTTGCAATGTAATTATTGACTTAGGGTGAATTGAAAATATTGTATCATAGTAGGCAGTTGCTAAACTAAAATTAAAAAGGATTCGACACAACAATCCTTACAGATTCACATGGTTGAACAAAGGAAAACATGTCCTAGTTAATGAGAAAGCATGGGTAGACTTTACCATTGGGAGGTATAAAGACATAGTACTATGTGATGTCTTTCCATTGATGCCTATCACCTCTTATTTGGAAGGCCTTGGTAGTTTGATAGGCAGAACATACATGATGGGTCCAAGAATGTCTATTCATTCAGGAAGGATGGTGTTAATTTGAAGATACATTCGCTATTAGAAGAAGGGGAAGCAAGGTCAATGAGGCCTAATGTTCTTCTAGTAGGTGAGAAAGATTTAATGGAGACTCTAGAAGAAGGTGAAGGAGTAGGGTATGCACTAGTTTTGAAGCCCAAGGAAGTGAAGACACAGAAGATAGAGGAGAAGATAGAGTTGGCTATAGATATTCAAGAAATTGTCAAGGAGTTCCAAGACATAGTAATTGATGGAAAACCAGATACCCTACCCAATAAAAGAGCCATTAGCCATCAAATAAATTATATTCTAAGAGCCACACTTCCTAATAAATACTCTTACAAAATGACACCCCAACAAAATGAGGAGATTTCTAAGAAGAAGAAGAAGAAGAAGAAGAAGTAAAATTTCCTTAATCTATGTATATGTACAGGGGTAACATTAGTCTATGCTATATATACTTAAGGGGAGTCATAAGTTTGTGTATATATCATTTTTCTCTAGTATAGTATGGATATTGTGATTGTACAATTTTGAGAAGATAACATGTGTTTGCCATCAATGCCAAAGGGGGATATTATTGGCATTTTGATGAATTTCAGGTGGATTCATAGGTAGTCACTTGTTTGCTTGTCATTAATGGCAATTAAGTCAGAATAGTCAAGTAATATAATCAATGAAGTGAAAACACAATCGGTAAGAAGGATTTGTGATCAGTAATACTAATAATTTGCTAGGTCTAGATGATCGGTAGATATTGAGGACAACACTTTTGTGGTGATCTTGGTAGAAATGAAATCAGGAGGGGTGGTCATATGTACAACATCAACTTGTTTAAATTTCATTGTGGTTTTGACCATAACTCATTTGGTTGATCGGTAAGAGTTTTTTTGATGTCATAGACATTGAGACAGATAAGAACAGTTTTGTTCTTGAGAAATAGTTGGTTGATCCCAAATTGGTGAGTAGTATAGTAAGTTTGATAGTATTTTCTGACATGATGACATGGAATAAACGTCATGGAAGTGATGATTTGGAAATTTTGGGATCGATGCAATAGTATGAGGTGGATTTATGGTGATGCATTGGAGAAGTCAAAAAAAGTTTGACTGCCTTGGAGGTATAACTTGCAAACCTTATTTTGACCCAGCGTAGTCATGTTAAAATGTATTTTACATCAAGATTTTCAATTTTTCATGCGGTGCTTACATGGGAAAATTTCTAAATTTCATTTTTAGAGTGCATGATTTTGGTGCAAGTTGTGCATATAATTGGAACTATTCATATTGAAATTTTTGTGGATGTTAGTTGTGCGATTATGGTTTTTTTATTCCAATAATTTTTATTTAGGGTTGTGATCATAGATCTCATAAAGAGATAGCACTGAGCAGTTATAGAGTGCAGAGAATAGATTGGATCTGACAGACAAGAAATGCTACATCCAGATCTTTCATCATGTTGTTCCATAATAGTTGCAACAAGGAAAATACCTTAACATGGTGAAATCTAATAGTTCTTATTGTAAATCCCTTAACTAGGTGGACTCATAGAAAGAATTTTATATCAACTGGTGAGGTAGCTCATAACTCATCTGATTATACTACTAATAGTCTACTTGTCACTCTTAATAGGGTGAACCCTTAGAAAGGTTATTTATAGCTCCTAATAGGGAAAACTCATTTACTATATTAGTGGAATTGTGAGTGTTAACCCCACCGTGGTTTTCTCTATCTAACCAAAGGTTTCCATGAAAAAATTATACGTGTCATGTGTGATGAGTTTGTGGATGCTTGATATTATTTTATTGTATTTTCTTACATATGTTATATACTTTGTGGCTTGGAAATTAATATTTCTATTTGTAAGATATACATACATATATGTGTGGCCTCTTAATCCAAGATAAGGAGATCCCAATTGATTAATCAAAAGGAGATGATCAATGCAAAAAGGAATCAACCAGTTATGGATAAAGAGGAGAAGAGGATCTAAAAAGTAAATCTGAATTTCTTAAAACCTTAATTGAAATGAAACATTTACCTTGGAATGTAGCAGATCTAGAAAATCCTATTTTGTGATGTCTATGTTGAGTTTCGGGAAATTTTGCAACCAGATCTGGAACAAAAGCGCAGAGACGGAAAAAATCTAGAAAACTTTTCCTTTTCATAGTCACATCGACCTTGACCTCTTTGCGATGGCACAATTGTACCCCAAAATGTCGACCTTGACCTAGACTACTTTGACAAAAAATTTGTTCGTAGATCCCGTAAGTTGGCTAAAAAGGGTATCAAAATTTGCTCTTAAATTCATTGTCATGTACCTATAACTACAATAAAAATTGTTTTGTTTGTTGGGGAAGGGCTTTGCGTTAGTAAAACCCTGATTTAGGAACTAACCGTGAAATCCATAATTAAAATAGAGAATGCTAGCAAGTAGTAGAAGTAGATCTAATAATGAAGCTATGATATTCAATAGATATGCAATTATATTTTGAATGTAAACAAATATGTAAATATGAAAGCTTGGACTCAATATTAGGAACCATAAACCTCCATGATTGTATGCTTGGAATCCACCTTGAAGGAAGAATGAATGAATCTTGAGGATGCACAAAGGATCTTGAAGGAAGATCACACCACCACGATGGATAGATCTAGGATTTGAATGATAAATCTTGAATGCTTGAACCAAATCCCTTCAAAGGATTGAATGCTTGAATCCTTGATCTTCAATAGAGAACTTGAATCCTTGAGAGGAATACTTAAAAACATTTATTTAACAACTTGAATTATTGAAAACATGTAGAATGATAGATGCTTGAATTAATTAGCCTTGTTCACTTGGATTATTGCTTACGTAAAATGCGAGGAGGAAAGCTTCCTTATATACAAGTATAGGGAACAATCTTCTAGAGAGGCCTACATAGGTGAATTAAATTCCAATTATATCTATAACCCTACAAGTGGACCTACATTAAATATAATTTAAGGTTCATTACTTCATAACTTGAAACAACCAACCTGAAAGTGGGAAAATGAACTTTTGAATGTCCTCGGCAACTGACAAACTTTCCAACTAAAAATGGGGACCTTGGTCGAGGTCAAGGTCAATCCTAACCTAGATCAGGGTAAAGGTCAACCCTAACATAGGTCAAGGTCGAGGTCTACCTTGACCCAGAGAGTCAAGACCCCTTGGAAATGTGCCAAGTGGGATAAACAATGCCTGGAGAGGTCCAATCAGGGTCCTAAATAGGCACATAAGATGAATAAGGGGTAGAAATGAGAGGAAAAAATGGTGATGACCCAAAAAAAACCCTATGGAGGGATAAAAATTCTTAACATGGAATTGCTTCCATTTTAAGATGATACATTAAGCCCCCACTTTAGCAGGAGTATGGAAATCAAACATACTCATGGTAAAGTTAGAAGAAAGATGATGTGGATAGGAGTCTTGTTGCTACTAAAAAACTAGCTTGGCTTTGTTTTGAGATATTTCTCCTAGATCTCTTAGGGTGTTCACAACCCTAAGCTGAGGTAAGTCACTCTCAATTTTACCTCCTCTTCAAGAATCAGTCCCCATCAAAATGCTTTTCATCTTCTTCTTGCTAAACCTACATAAATAGATTCATTCTACTTTCTTATTCAATGTTTTATGAACATTTCTTTCATCCTCTTCCCTAGCCGGACTATTACCAAGCTCGCCTAGGGTAAGATCTGCAGACTCTTTATTGTTGCTTCTCCTACAGAAAACAAAAAGGAAACTATGTACAAGGGTTCCTCTCGATTTCCATCCCAACACATGATTGTCACCATGGATACAGGAATCTTGAGGGGCCATTACTGTTTACAACCCATAACGGGTCAAGAATTAATAACTTTCAAAATAGAAAATAAGGTAACTAATCTACTTGCATGCAAAAGGAACTACAAAGAGACTTGATATCTACTAAAAACACAATGTACAACTTGTCATTACTGGAAACAAAACAAAATAGTACAGTAATCTGCAACTCTCTAACTTTCCTATAGCTTCTCTTCTTCTACAATCTCTACCTTCTAGATCTCTAAAATGAAGGCTTGGGATGTTATTAATAACCATCATCTCATAGGAAACAACCCTAACGGTCCACTCATTCACAAGAATCTCTTCAGGAACCGTTACATAACAGTATTGTCCATAAAAGACAAGATCCATTTTTCATGGGCCGTTACAACTGAATATTTTTTAGCAATAGTAAAGCAAGCCGAGCTCCAGTGTTGGCCATGCTGCTAGGCACCAATGTAGGCCGAGATGCTAGGCACAAATGTAGGGCGAGCTATTAGGTAATGTAGGGCGAGCTACTAGGAAATGTAGGTTGAGTTTCTAGGCAATGTAAGTTGAGCTAATAGCCAATGTAGGCTAAGCTACTAGGCAATGTAGGCCAAGCTGCTAGGAAATGTAGACCGAGCTACTAGGGAATGTAGGCTGAGATGCTGGGCAATGTAGGCCGAGCTACTAGGAAATATAGGCTGAGCTACTAGGCACCAGTTTAGGCCAAGTTCTAGTGATAACAAGAAGCTTATCCAAGGTTCCTGATGCCTTGGTTGGATTTCCAGAGGCTTACCAACTACCTCAAACACACACAACTAAAGGAAACCAACTAAGAAACCTATCTAGACATGGATTGACCTAGTCATAGCCATCTTAGGGAAATAAAACAAATGACCTTCTAAGGTCCACACACACTCTTCTGACTTGGCTAGAGTCAGTACATGCCAGAAATAAGGAGCTAGGGGTTTGAGTTAGGTGTGATCCTACACCAAAAGACTCTGGTGGATCGCAACGAGGTAAAATATAACTTAGTCATATAAATGAGCTTCCAGGCCAAGGATTCTAACTCAACGTACATGTACAAGGGTTTGAAAGTATAGAAAGCATAAATGACTACATAAGAAAGACAAGAGAAACACTATAAATAACATAGCTTCATGATCTAATGCTACTAGAATGAAAGTGAAAGAGAGAAAAGAGAGAGTGATTACCTCACCCAGTAAGATGCCCACCTTACTGTGAATCACCAAGGAGGGAGAGACCAACAAGTTCACCCATAAAATATGCTTTGTAATTGTAATACACATTTTGACGGGTTTTGAAATACCCATAGATCCACATTCTTGTATCACTATGAAATATAAAATGTGTGTCTCTTAAGGATTTAGCAACTTATGTGTGTTACCTTCCAAGGATTTTGCATATTTGAATTTGAAAAATGTGTATCTCTTCATGATTTAGCAACTTATGTGTGTTACCTTCAGAGGATTTAGCAAAAATAAAAGTAAAAAATGTATCTCTTCATGATTTAGCAACTTATGTGCGTTACCTTCTAAGGATTTAGCATATTGTAAAATGTAAACTATAGTATGAGGGAGACCTTATATATGCCCCCTACATATCATGGCTACCTAATAGATAGGATACAGAAGAGAAAGGAGGATACCTACTTCACAAAGTAAGGAGCTATCCTGTTAGCAACAATGTACACTATAGTCTTAGCAGAGAGTATTGACCCTTACATCTAAGAGCATAGATAATCATGAAAAGGATATGTCACTTGTGGAAAAAGGATCCTCAAAGAGGAAGAGATCTTAAAAAAAAGACCCACAACGTAAAGGAGAGCTTAAGATAAAATATCATCTTTCAAGGAAAATTAAAAAGGGACCAAAGATTCAATCATCAAGCCCCCTGCGATCAAGAGGAAGAGGAATCTTGGAATGAAGGAATCAAAATCTAAACCAAAGCAAAGGAAAGAGTTTATAAACAACATGATTTGCAAGATAAAGAAGAGGTGATGACCTAGGACAATCACCTCGCATATAAGAGGGTATCCATAGCCAAAACATAAGTTTTTATAAGGAAGTAATGTTCCAGAATAAACAAATGCCACTAAGATAAGGAAAGTAGATCCTTAGATAGAGAGAAAGAAGGAAAACCTTGCCCCCTAGGGATGAAAGCAAGGGATATAACAATCATATCACGAGATGCTATAACAAACAGAAATATTTGCAAAAAAAATGTCCTAGAAAATATATCATGAATATTAGAAGAGAGCTATGGATGATTATGAGAAAAGGAAGAATGTACCATAATACAATACCATATGGATAGAATATATAAATAATAACCAATTAAGCTCAAAAACAAATACATGATAAGAGAATAATGGATCCTAGTAAAATGGTAGAATTACCTCTAGCCCTCCAGTGAAGAGACAAGGGAAAAAATCTATATTATTGAAGAACGAGGGCTATTCTCCATATGCAAATTATGAAGAAATTGTAATACCAAACGAGAGTGAGATATAATTCCTAAAGTATCTATTTCTCTAACATACATCTTGAAATGCACACAATTAGTAAGTAAATGTATATTACTGTAATGAAAAGGACATTTGTACTTGGAGAGAGCATATTTTGGCATAGGTTTAAAGATTTATTTCTTAGAATTCATTAACTCAACATATACCTTCTTAGCCACATCTTGAGGGGTGTTAGGGTAATCTAAGGAAGGTGTTGGAAGGATAATATGAAGAGGAGGGCGACAATCAATATCAACAACCTTAAGTTGAGATAGCGGAAATACTAGACCATGCTTATCTTGTTTAGGGGATAGATGAACCAGATATTTAATATCATATTAATTAACACCAAGCCCTAAACCCTTATAACTTTATTTAGCCACCATATTGTATCTGGTGGTTTACATATCTTGTAAAGCTTCTATAGGAGGTGATTTGTTTATGGTGATCATGAGAAAATGTTATGTAAGGTGGAATGACATGTTCAGAGGAAGTTTCTTTTATCTTCCCTTTAACATCATCATGGATCGGATAAGAATCAAAAATTACTTGCACATTTTCATCATGAACCATAGTTTGAGCCCCATCACGAGTATGGGAAGAAATAGGGATAGAAGATGGAGAAATAGGAGTGGGAATATTAGGAATTGGATTAGGAAGGATAGGATTGGGATTAGGAAGATTAGGAACTATATTAGGAATGATAGGATTAAGATTAGGAAGATTAGGAAATGGGGTATCATCTACCAAATTCTTCACACAATCCAAAAGAGAAATAATTTCGTTACACAAATTCTTAATAAACATAAGCAAGCAAAACATGAAGAGTAATAAACATGATGAAATGGATGATACTCTCATAAACATCATAAGTAATATGAAGAGATGCTAAAAGAATAATAATGAGGAAAATACCCATACCCCAAAGCATCTTAAAGATCTTGAAAGAAAATGAAATGCAAGAAATGTTTTGGTATTTTAATGAGTATGTAGATTTTTTTGTATTTTAAAATGAAAGAGCATAAAAGAAAAATAATTGAATATGTATGAAAAGATAGTCTCTAAGGAATCAACTAGTTATGTATAAAGAGGAGAAGAGGATCTAAAAAGTAAATCTAAATTTCTTAAAACCTTAATTGAAATAAAACATTTACCTTGGAATGTCGCAGATCTGGAAAAGCCTATTTTTTTGTTTGTGTTTAGTTTCAGGAAATTATGCAACTAGATCTGGAACAGAAACACAGAGATGGACAAAAACCAAAAAAAAATTCATTTTCTAACTTAGGTCGACCTTGACCTCTTTATGGGGGTACAATTGTACCCCAAAATGTCGACCTCAACCTATACTCCTCGGAAAGAAATTTTGTTCATGGGTGCCAAAATTTGGCCAAAAAAGGTATCCAAATATGCTCTTAAATTTTCTATCTTGTACCTATACCTGCAAGAAAAATGATTTTGTTTGTTGGGGGAGGAATTTGCCTTAGTCAAAACCCCATTTAGGAATTAACCTTGAAATCAATAATTGAAATAGAGAATGCTAGCAAGTAGTAGAAATAGATCTAATAATGAATCTATGATATTCAATAGATATGCAATTGTATTTTTAATGTAAACAAATATGTAAATATGAAAGATTGGAATCCACCTCTTGAGGATGCACAAAGGATCTTGAAGGAAGATCACAACACCATGATGGATAGATCTAGGGTTTGAATGATGAATCTTGAATGCTTGAACCAAATCCATTCAACAACTTGAATGCTTGAATCCTTGATCTTCAATGGACAACCTGAACCCTTGAGAGGAAAACTTGAAAACCTTGATTTAACACTTGAAAGATTGGAAAAATGTAGATGTTGAAGACAATTATTTAATTGTGTATTTTAATTGATGTTACACATGTATTTACACTTATGTAGTGATGTTACACAAATTCCTACATCCAGACCAAGAACAGTTGGTGAATAGAAAGAGTTTTTAGTGTTGACCAAGATCAGTTTGGTATTGAAGATGTTCAATGCTGACTGAGTCACTCAGGAAATTTAGTCATGGTTGGGCATTAAAGAAACTAAGTGTTAACTGAGTTGATTATTTAGTTTCAGCCAACTAATAGTGGTTTACATTCTATAATTAATTGGTTATATGAGGCCAATTGAATTATGATTTATTACTTATTTAGAAGTATATTCAAGCCAACTTGACATGGCTTATCATATATATGAAAGGTCAAGTTTGGATTGAATGTCTAAGTAAGTGTGTCTGAATAGATGAAGATAAGAAGAAGTGTGAAATTGTATGATATGAAGAGTGAAGGCGACATGAGATGGGATTCTGATTGAGTAAAAAACACTTGAAGCTGCAATAGAATATTTGATCAGCAAGGCTCTAGTTATAATCAGAACAATGATTTGAATTAGCAAATAAAATTGCTTACACACATAGGTGAATTCATTGTTACTTTCTAATAATTGTAGTAATAATCTCAAATATCTAAACAGAGTAAACTTAACAGTCTTTTTGTAAATCCTGTCACAAGGTAGCATTTCTATGTTGAAGTGTTGAAGACCACTAACAAGGCCACTCCTCACTGGGTGATTTAAATCCTCTAATAGAGTCACACCTAATAGTGTATTTTGTAACCTTTAATAGGGTTGGATCCTAATGGGGCTCACTTCAGAAGAGTGACAAATAGTAACTAGTTAGATTGGTGGTTTTTCCTATATTGGGCTTCTACGTTAAATCTTGGTGTCACCTGTGTATATGTTAATTTTTTCATGCTTTATGTTTCTGCACTTAATCACTAAAGTATAATTGCATTGGATATCATAAATATTTCTTTAACACTCGAGTTACAGAAGAATATCTTAATTAACCAAGTAATAGTGTTGTATTATTTAATACATCTAAGGAACAAAGGATTTATTTTGGAGTAACTGATTCACCCCTCCCCTCTCAGTTACTTATCTCATTTCCAACAATTGGTATTAGAGCTTCAAGTGCTTTCAAAGAATGCTTCAAGGCCTAAGCTAAAGATCAGAGATGTCTTACAGAAGGGAGATCCCAAAGATAAACAAAGACAACTTCCTTGCATGGCAAGTGCTGATGAGGATACATCTATCTACTATTGGAGATGCTAGTTTGCAATTTTTAGACAGAAAATATGTGGAACCAACAACAACTATGACAATGGAACAAATGACCGAACATAAGCTTCATAACATAATGATAATTTATATAGCTTCTTCACTCAGCTACTTGGGATTTGATGATGTCAAGGACTACCCTATAGCCTATGATATGTGGAAGAAATTATAGGACATTGATGGAGGAGATGCAAATGTAAAGAGAGCCTAAGCAGAAAGTCTCAGAGGACAATTTGACCAAATGAAAATGAAAGAAGGAGAAGACATTACAAGATACACTAAAAGAATCAAGAAGATTGTGAGTGCCATCAGATTTGTAGGAGGAATAATTGAAGATACAACAGTGGTTAGCAAGGTATTAATAACTTTACTTCTTATCTATGCTATTAGAGTTTCAACTATTCAAGAGATGAGGTGTAATAAGGATATAACTCTAGATACATTAGTTGGAAGGCTTACAACATTTGAGCTGGACAACTTACACAATTATTCTCCTAGCCCTAGCAATCTTGAGTATGCATTCAAAGCTAAATCAAACCTTAGTAAGAAGGATAGATACTCAAAAGGAAAGAAGATTGAAAGTTATAGTGATGATGAATCTGATGATGAAGATCTAGATATCTTTGAAGCATTACTTGCAAGGAGAGATGCCATAGGAAAATACAAAGGTAAAATGCCATTGATTTGTTTCTCATGCAATGAGGTTGGTCACATTGCTACCAAGTGTCCGAACAAAGAAGACAAAGATGAGAAAAATTTCAACAAGTACAAAGGAAAGAAAGATTTCAAGAACTGCAAGAGCTACAAGGACAAAGGTAAGAATTCTTGTTATATTGCTAAGGATTCTGATAGTGATGAAGAAGAAGATGAAATGGTTTATATTGTGATTAAGGATGAAGAAGATGAAAAGACAACACTTTTCTTGCATATTAGTAAAATTGACACATGGATAATTGATAGTGGTTGTTCTCATCACATGACCGGTGATAAGACAAAATTTGAACATCTTGAGCACTATGATGGTGGGAGTGTCAGTTTTGGGAATGATGAACCCTGCTATATGAAAGGTAAAGGTTTCATTACTCTGACAGAAGGAATCAAATGTGATAATGCTCATTGCATTGAAGGAATAAGGAGAAAGCCACTCAGTGTAGCACAGATGAACAACATTGGATTCAACGTAGAACTCATGAATGGTAAGGCCAAGCTCCTAGATGGTAAAGGGAACCTAGTTGGAACTGGCAGGTAAACAAAAGGTAATCTATTCTACCTTGATCTCTCTGTAAGTTCATGCTTCATTGCACAAGTAGAATAAAGTTGGCTATGGCATAAAAGGTTGTGTCATATAAATTTTGATAATCTGGTAAACATAAGAAAGAACAAGAGAGTTAGAGGTATTCCTATTTTGAAGAAACCCGAGTTAGAAATATGAAAATAATGTCAAATCGGAAAGATGAGAAAGACAAGTTTTAAGAGAAAGAATTACAATACTAATGAAATCTTGGAATTGGTACATACTGACCTTTGTGGACCAATTGGAGCAACAAGCTATATTGGAGAGAAATATTTTATTCTGTTTGTTGATGATCATTCCAGAATGATGACTGGCATTTTTCTTAGAGAAAAATCATAGGCTTTTCATAAATTTAAATATTATCTTGCAAGACTTGAAAAGGAAATAGGAAAGAAACTAAAATGTCTAAGGTCTGACAGAGGAGGTGAATTCATTCTAATGAGTTCAATGAATTTTGTAATGAAAGAGGAATCAAAAGACATGTATTTGCCCCTGGTACACCACAACAAAATGGAATAGCAGAAAGAAGAAACATATCCATTATGGATTGTGCTAGAACTCTAATGATTGAAAAGAATGTTGCTGCCAAATATTGGAAGGAGGCCATCAACACTACAGTGTTCACCTTGAACCGAGTTCAACTAAAGAAAGGTAGTAACAAGACACCTTTTGAATTATGGTATGGATATAAACCTAATATTCATTATTTCAAAGTATTTGGAAGTAAATGTTACATGTTGAATGAAGAAAGAAATTGAAAACTTGATGTAAAAAGTGATGAAGGAATATTCCTAGGATACTCATGTAAAATAAAAGCATACAAATGTCTAAATCTTACTACTCATAAAGTCATAGAAAGTGTACATGTCAAGATTGAAGAGTTTGCAGAAATATGTGAAGAGAAGAGAAGTAAAGATCCTGAAGACTACATGATTTTTGTGTATCATGAACCTGATACTATGCCTATGACTTGAACAATGGTGATTGGACAATAGAATTGTCAACCACTGAATATACAAAGACAAATTGTACAACTTGAGATGCAAACTATGCAACCCAAGCTGTTGGTAGAAGAGACTGAGTCACAGATAGAGGGAAACCAGTCTAAGATAGAGAGACCTGTTGGTTGTATTCCTTGTTTTGGCAGTTTTCCTGGTTCCCTATTTTTTTCTTTATGATCTGCTATTTTTAATCAACTTTCTCTTGTTCCTTTTTGCTTTACATGTGTCAAGTTTTTAGGTTTTCAAGTCTGAACCTATCTCAATTAGCAAAACCCTAAGCCTTCCAAGTGTTAAAAGTTTAAAATCAAACCCTAAGTCATGTCACTTCTATTTTGCTATTGCTTTTTCAGTCCACTTAAGTCATGTGTTCTAATCAAATCGCTTTGTCGCGTTACTCCAAACGAATATTCCCTAATCCTTCCCGACTTGGAAATTTGCTTTTGTCGCATGGTCTCATTTAAATTCAGTATATTCCTTTGGCATTATGAGACTCTGTGATTTCTTCATGTCATGTGGTCGCAAGATAACTTTGTAATGAAGTATTATGCAGAGGGGACCCACATATTAGTTAGGTAATCACAAGAAATTCTCAACAGTTATTAAAATGTCTTCAGACTCTGCGATTTCCTCATGTCGCGTTATCACTAAGAGGATCCAAGTTTAAAAGTTAGGAAAAGACTTCAGTCACATAGTCTCGAGAAGGAATGGCGGTTAAGAGATTTTGACCGAGACTTCACGACTGACCGTCTGAGGTTTAGCGCAAGACATAGTCGGGTTGTTGCCAAGAATAGAATGATGACTCAGTTTCTCATTGTGCAGTAAGTCAACAAGTGACTTTGTGACATGTGTCATAAGGCGAGTGGATATTAAAGGTTTATTGCATGGTCACCAAAAGGAGAAAATCTAATCAGCGACAACGAGACTAAGTGCTTTTCCTATTGTCATGATGTTTGAGAAAGATTTAAGGGTATGCAAGAACATTTGGCAATTAAGCGATGGTCGTCGGATAAAGAGATCAAGAGATATAATGGTGGTCGTGATGTCTTAGAATAAAAGTGCCCAAGGGGAAAATTCCTCCCGACTTGGTGATTAAGGTTTGTCGCGCAGTCGTTAGATGAAAAAAGGGGCACATATAACTTGTCATGATAAACTTTAATACTCAGGTTTTGTATTCCGCGATCGGGCGACTAGGGATTGTCACATAATCTTGAAATGAAATGAAAATGCTCGACAGATAGGAGATAACCATTAAGGGTTAAAGGAAACGGTTAGTCGCAAGGTCTCAGGAAAGATAATGAGTTAGTGTTAACTATGCGCGACTATGATTTCTGCAGGATCGCGTGATCGCCAGATGATGACTTGGGTTAACCAAAGGAAAGAAAGTGTATTGTCGCAATGTCTCAAGATAAACTATGGGTTAGTGATAGAGGTCCATGACAAAGAGATTATATGTAGTCACACAGTCGCCTGATCTTAAAATCTAAAAATGGTGGCAATTTTTGATGTGACAGTATGAATCATTCGGTAACCAATCACAGGCTTGTATTTTGATTACTATGCAAAAAGAGTAGCTGAGATGTAAGATAGTTAGAAAATCATAGTGTGACATGTCAACTCTTTTTGAATTCTATAACATTTTTTTGAGGATTCACTTTTATGAATTTGATTTCCTGTCAAGCTCATGGAACTACGACTAGGTTTTCATTCAAGTTCACAGTATGTCAAATTAAAGACAAAACTGATGTTTCCAAATTATGAGCTGCATACTTTGAAGGATGGAAATAAGGAGTTAATGGTGCATTAATTTTCATTCACCATGCTTTCAGATTTCAGAGCCCAAGTTGTTAATTTTTTAGAGAGAAGAGATATTTTTCTCAGTTTGTAGTGTTTTCAGTGTTGATCAAAAGGTTCCGAGTTTCAGAAATTTGTGCACAGGACAGTCAGCCAATCTCAGAGATTAATTTTCTTTAGTATCAGTAAGGAGTAGGAGATTCAAGGTATTGCAAGTATGAGAGCGGCTGTTAGTGTTTCTTTGACAAGTGGAGGAAGTGAGGAAGAGCAAAAGGGAAAGGCGAGTTTTTCTGATGAACTCCTCCGTCTCTTGCCTGGTTCAACACATAACAAGAGAGTCAATGCTAATGTCCTCATAGATGAATATAAAGATGTTCGAGATGCTGTGAGTCTAGGAACAATAGGTTTTTCCCTCTTCAATTATTTTTATAAGAATTCTGATAAGCCCATCCCAGTATCAAACCCTTGGACCTGTGGTTTAGCCAGGTTACTTGTTCCTAATGTCTTCTTAGATGTAGACTTGTTCTTAGACCTAGCCAATCACTATGATGTTTTGTCTAAGACCATTAGGAGGGATTATGGCACTACCCTATTAATTTTGAATAGAAATTCATTCATGCAAGCCTTCGGCTTATACAACACCTTGTCTACCAAAATTGACATGACAAAGAAAAAATAGAGGTATACTTTGAAGCCTGGGAATGCTAGGGGCCAGTTGTTAAAATATATGTTAAAAGAAGTGAGAAAGTATTTAGATCCTATATCTGGGGACTGCCCATATTATTACAAGGATCTATAATTTTATATCAAGTATGCTGTATATGCCCTGTGTAGAGTGTTGGGAATAGATGGTGATGCAGAAAAGATTGATGCAGGGATTCTGACGATGGTATTGGACCTACAAGAGGTCCACTCTAACACCAGTTATGACTATATTTAGCACATCATAGATGAAATGCATGAGGGTTTCATTGCAACCCAGAAGAGAATGAAGAACCCAAAGGAGAAGGAGCCCAAATTTTTGCATTACTCGGTTCTTATGCATCTCCTTTTGAATTTCAATTTTGTCATCATGGATGTTAATAATTTAACTCCTCAAAGATTCTACCAATCAGTGCCAAATCCTATCCAATTTTGGGTGAGGGTTTGGAATTACACTTCTAGGGAGTGTTGCTATTGTGCCTTTTAGAATTGGATTGTATATCCAATAGTACAGAGTTTGGGAACAAGAAGAACAAGAATCCCATTGAAAGTTATACAACTACTTAGGCCCTGTGATTATACAGATAGCTGGCCTAGAAATCATAACTGGGGTGACTTCTTTATGGAAGAAAATTACACAGTCATCAGGGTATATGGGTGTATTCACCCACCTCATTTATTACCATATTATGTGCCTGCAAGAGTGGCTGTAATGGAATTCATATGGCAGTTGT
>MU223437.1:1867423-1901713 GCA_018584345.1 Thuja plicata | reverse complement strand
CCTCAAATATTCTTGAATGCAACTTCTTCTCCAAAAGTGGTGGACCCATTTTTTCTTTCATTGATAATTAATGATAAAATGCTCAAGAATTGTATGATTGATTCAGGAGCTTCTAATACAGTTATGCTAGTTGAGATTATGAGAGAAATGGGCCTACAAGTTGATACACCTTATGGAAGGTGTAGAGCTATGGATTCTAGGGAGGTCCCTGTAATTGGTACCATTGAGGCCATGCCTTATGGACTGGCACTTTGCCCTGATATAGTGATGACTATGAATGTTCTTGTGGTTGATATACCACCTCATTATGGAATGTTGTTATCAAGAAAATGGAGTGCTTCAATGGGAGGAAGTATACAAAATGATTTGTCATATGATACTTTCAACATTTTTGCACAAGATGTTAAGGTTTTGAGGGAGAGAAGAACTCCCCATATGATAGAAAAATTTGAAGATACCAATGTTAACTGTTGCATTGACATAGACATGGAAAATTTCAGAATGCAAATAGAAGAACTTTATTGTCAAGATCAAGGAGCTGACCTTTTAAATACAGAATTAATCTTGCGAGAAGATGGGATATGGAAAATGTACTTTGATGGTGCTTTCTCTAAAGAAGGATCAGGGGCAGGAGTATTGTTGATATCCCCATCAGGTACAAATTTTAAATACTCATTTGTACTAGCTTTTCAGTGTACTAACAATACTGTAGAGTATGAGGCCTTATTTTTAGGACTTGAAATTGCTATTAAACATGGTATAAAATGTTTAAAGGTTTATGGTGACTCTGAGTTAGTGGTAGCACAAGTCAGATGCAAATATGCTGTAAAAAATGACAGATTGAAAATGTACAAACATGTTGTTTGGGATCAACTTGAGATGTTTGATGCTTTTAATATAACATGGTTGGAAAGGTCAAATAATATTATGGCTGATTTTCTAGCAAATGTTGCTTTGAAAAATGATGATTTGACCTTACATGGAGTATCAATACTCAAAGTTAAGACAAGACCAGTTGTCCCAGATAACATATACAACTGGCAAGTGTTCCAAGATGATCAAGATATTCTGAGGTTCATGCAATGTTTGGATCAGTATGAAAACTAGAGCATAGACTGCAGTTCCTTATTAGAATCAGATGATGGGAAGGATTACATCTTGGGAAATGAAGTTGTTCAATTAAGTTCTAATTAGATTCCTAAGGGTTTGGTTGAATTTGAAGCATTGTTTGTTAGCCAACAAAATGATTCAGCAAAGATAAGCAATGCCAACGTTGAGGATTTGGAAGAAAAAAATTTAGGATCAGAAAATAGTCCTCAGATAGTTTATATAGGAAAAGGTTTGGACTCTCATGTAAGGATAAATCTGATCAAGTTATTGAGAAAATACAAGCATGTTTTTGCTTGGTCATATGAGGACTTGAAGGCATATAGAGAGGACCTTTTTCAACATGAAATTCCTTTGAAATCAGATGTCAAGCCATTTAGACAGAAACAAAGGCCCATTAACTCCTTGTTGGCTCCCAAAATGTAGCAGGAATTGATGAAACTCAAGGATGCTGGGATAATCCAACCCATTAGACATTCAACATGGGTATCAAATCTAGTGCCAGTTAGAAAGAAAAATGGTGACATCAGATTATGTGTTGATTTTAGAAATCTCAATATTGCTTCATTGAAAGATAATTATTCACTGCCCAATATGGAAGCAATGTTGCATAAGGTGAGTGGTTGTGAATTGTTCTCAATGATGGATGGTTTTTCGGGTTACAACCAAGTTTTAGTCAAAGAGTTAGAGCAATATAAAATTGCATTTACTACTCCATGGGGAACATATGTGTATATCAGGATGCCTTTTGGTTTGATAAATGCAGGTGCAACTTTTAAGAGAGCCATGGATGTTGCTTTCAAAGAGTTTATTGATTTATTCATGGTTATTTACCAAGATGACTTAACTGCATATTCAAAGAGGGCTAGTTATCATTGTGATCATTTGGGTAAGATTTTTAATAAAGCATTAGAATATGGTGTTTCATTAAACCCAAAGAAATGTCATTTTGCAGTTAAAGAGGGAAAGTTTCTTGGACATATAGTATCCAGAGAAGGGGTAAGAATAGACCCTGAGAGAGTAGAAGCAATTCAAAAGGTAACTGCCCTGAAAAACTTAAAGAGTGTACAATCTTTCTTAGGAAAGATTAACTTTGTCAGAAGATTTGTAGCCAATTTTGCTGAAATTGTGAAGCCCATTATAAAATTGTTAAAGAAAAATGTCAAGTTTGTTTGGAATGATGAGGCCCAACAAGATTTTGAAAGGATAAAGAAGGCAGTGCAGGAAGCTCCAGTGTTGAAATCCCCAGATTACACTAAGCCTTTCTCCCTATTTTCATTTGCATCATTTCATACAATTGCTGCAATATTGCTTCAGAAAGATGAACAAGGACTTGAACATCCCATAGCCTTTTATAGTAAATCCTTGCAGGTTGCAGAACTTAACTATGAAATAATGGAAAAGAAAGCATATGCATTGGTAAAGGCTGTGAAGTCTTTTAGGCCCTATTTGGTGTGTGCCAAGGTGCAAGCTTTTGTTCCTCATTCAGCAATAAAAGATATTCTTACACAGTCAGAGGTTACTGGTAAGAGATGCAAATGGATTACAAGAATTCAAGAGTTCAATCTAGAAATCAATATCACCAAATTGATAAGAGGTCAAGGCTTGGCTAAACTTATGACAGAAGAGAACTTAGATTTAGTACAATCAAATCAGACAGAAGCACCTGACCAAGCAATTACCAGTATAGAGAGGCAACCATATTACACTGATATTGTTTTCTTCCTCAAAAATGCTAAGTGTCCTCATTATTTGTCTGATAATCAAAAGAGAAGTTTGAAATTGCAAGCTCAAAGATATGTTTTGATTCAAGGTGATTTGTTTTGGAAAGATAAGAATGGTGTGCTATTGTTATGCCTTGACAAATATCAAGCTGAGAAAGTTCTAACTGAGATGCATGAGGGAGAATGCGGAGGTCACTTTTCTGCTAAAACCACTGCCCATAAGATTTTAAGGGTAGGATATTATTGGCCTACTTTGTTCAAAGATACTTATACACATGTCAGGAAATGTGAACCATGTTAGAGGTTCTCCAATAAATTGAAATTTGCAGGTGCTCTGTTGCTCAACTCGGTGAGTACTGAAGCTCCTTTTTCTGTATGGGGCATTGATTTTATTGGTGAATTTCAAGAAAAGTCTAGTGTAGGGCACAGGTGGATTTTAGTTTCCACAGATTACTTTACTAAATGGATTGAGGCTATCCCCACAAGGAAAGCAACAAGTAGGGTGGTTACTGAGTTTCTATTAGAAAATATTTTGACCAGATTTGGAGTGCCTGATAAATTAATAATGGACAATGCTATGAGTTTTAGATCAGAAGAAATGACAAGTTTTTGTGAAAGGTATGGGATTACAATATCATATTCTTCCCCATATCATCCACAGGCCAATGGACAAGCTGAGTCTAGCAATAAAAGCATATTGAAAATATTGAAGAGGACTCTCGAACAAAATAAAAGGACATGGCACACAAAATTAAGATTAGCTCTTTGGGCTGATAGGGTAACACTTAAGAAGGCAACTGGTCAATCTCCTTTTGATTTAGTATATGGTTTTCAAGCGAGATTTCCTATTAACAATTTATTTCCCATTTGCCAATTCATACAAGAGGAATATTCAGATGTCTCTGACAATATGCAGAACAGAATGATGCAGTTGATTGAATTAGATGAAATAAGGAGAAATGGTCAGAGAGAAAATGTGAAGCTACAATAGTGAATGAAATATCTATTTGATAAAAGGGTTACTGAGAGAAAATTCCAGACTAATGATATAGTTCTCGAATGGAATGCAAGGGTAGAAGAGAAAGGAAAACACAAGAAATTTGAGTCTTTATGGTTAGGACCTTTTATTGTTGCAGAAAATTTTGGCAAAGACTCATATTTGTTGAAGAATATGGAAGGAGAGCTTTTTGAGTTGCTTGTGCATGGGCAATTTTTGAAGCCTTTCTTTGAGTAAAAGTTCAAAAGTGCACAAGTAAATATGTATCATATGTTCTTTCCCTTTTCCCTATTTGTAGGTTCTGTAAACATTTTCCTTTCTATTTTTAGGGTTTTTGCTCCGTTGTTGAGGTGGTCTGCAACCAGAGATTCTGTGGTTCTTTTTCATAAACCTTGTTTAGCCAATCCTCATTATAGCCACTATTGGTTGTATTCCTTATTTTGGCAGTTTTCCTGGTTCCCTATTCTTTTCTCTGTGATCTGGTGTTTTTAATCAACTTTCTCTTGTTCCTTTTTACTTTACCTGTGTCAAGTTTTTAGGTTTTCAAGTTTGAACCTATCTCAATTTGAAAAATCCTAAGCCTTCCAAGTGTTAACAGTTGAAAATCAAACCCTAAGTCATGTCACTTTTGTTTCGTTGTTGCTTTTTCAGTCCACTTAAGTCATGTGTTCTAATCAAATCACTTTTTCACGTTACTCCAAACAAATATTCCCTAATCCTTCCTGACTTGGCGATTTTCTTTTGTCGCATGGTCTCGTTTAAATTCATTATATTCCTTTAACATTACAAGACTCTATGATTTCTTCATGTCATGTGGTCACAAGATAACTTTGTAATGAAGCATTATGCAGAGGGGACCCACTGATTAGTTGGGTAATCGCGAGAAATTCTCAACAGTTATTAAAATGTCTTTAGACTCTGCGATTTCCTCATGTCGCGTTATCACTAAGAGGATCCAAGTTTAAAAGTTAGGCAAAGCCTTCAATCACGTAGTCTTGAGAAGGAATGACGGTTAAGAGATTTTGACCGAGACTTTGCGACTGACCGTCTGAGGTTTAGTGCAAGACATAGTCAGGTTATCGCCAAGAATAAAATGATGACTCAATTTCCTATTGTGCAGTAAGTCAACAAGTGACTTTGTGACATGTATCATAAGGCGAGTGGATATTAAAGGTTTATCGCATGGTCACCACAAGGAGAAAATCTAATCAGCCACAATGAGACTAAGTGTTTTTCCTATTGTCGCAATGTTTGAGAAAGATTTAAGGGTATGCAAAAACATTTGGCGATTAAGCAACGACCCTCAGATAAAGAGATCAAGAGATCTAACGGTGGTCACAATGTCTCAGAATAAAAGTGCCCGAGGGGAAAAGTCCTCCCGACTTGGCGATTAAGGTTTGTCGCGCAGTCGTCAGATGAAAAAAGGGGCACATATAACTTGTCATGATAAACTTTAATACTCAGGTTTTGTATTCCGTGATCGGGCGACTAGGGATTATCGCATAATCTTGAAATGAAATGAAAATGCTCGGCGACTAGGAGATAACTATAAAGGGTTAAAGGAAACAATTAGTCGCAAGGTCTCAGAAAAGATAATGAGTTAGTGTTAACTATGCATGACTATGATTTCTACAGGATCGCGTGATCGCCAGATGATGACTTGGGTTAGCCAAAGGAAAGAAAGTGTATTGTCGCAATGTCTCGAGATAAACTATGGGTTAGTGACAGAGGTCTATGACAAAGAGATTATATGCAGTCGCACAGTCGCCTGATCCCAAAATCTAAAAATGGTCATAGTTTTTGATGTGACAGTATGAATCATTTGGTAGCCCATCACAGGCTTGTATTTTGATTGTTGTGCAAAAAGAGTAGCTGAGATGTAAGACAGTTAGCAAATCACAGTGTGACATGTTAGCTCTTTTTGAATTTTGTAAGGTTTTTCCAAGGATTCACTTTTATGAATTTGATTTCCTGTCAAGCTCCTGGAACTATGGCTAGGTTTTCATTCAAGTTCACAGCATGTTGAATTATAGACAAAACTGATGTTTCCAAATTATGAGCTGCATACTTTGAATGATGGCTATAAGGAGTTGATGGTGCATTCATTTTAATTCACTGTGATTTCAGATTTTAGAGCCCAAGTTGTTAAGTTTTCAGAGAGAAGAGATATTTTGCTCAGTTTGTAGTGTTTTTAGTGTTGATCAAAAGGTTCTGAGTTTCAAAAAATTGTGCACAGGACGGTCAACCAATCTCAGAGATTAATTTGCTTTAGTATAAGTAAGGAGTAGGAGATTCAAGGTATTGCAAGTATGAGCGGGGCTGTTAGTGTTGCTTCGACAAGTGGAGGAAGTGAGGAAGAGCAAAAGAGAAAGGCAAGTTTTTCTGATGAATTCCTCCGTCTCTTGCCTGGTTCAACAAAGAACAAGAAGGTCAATGCTAATGTCCTCATAGATGAATATAAAGATGTTCAAGATGCTATGACTCCAGGAACAACCGGTTTTTCCCTCTTCAATTATTTTTATAAGAATTCTGATAAGCCCATCCCAGTATGAAACCCTTGGACCTGTTGTTTAGCCAGGTTACTTGTTCCTGATGTCTTCTTAGATGTAGACTTGTTCTTAGACCTAGCCAATCACTATGATGTTTTTTCTAAGACCATCAGGAGGGATGATGGTACTGCCCTATTAATTTTAAATAGAAATTCATTCTTGCAAGCCTTCGACTTATACAGCACCATGTCTACCAAAATTGACATGACAAAGCAAAAATAGAGGTATACTTTAAAGCCTGGGATTGGTAGGGGCCAGTTGTTAAAACATATGTTAAAAGAAGTGAGAAAGTATTTAGATCCTATGTCTGGGGATTGCCCATATTATTACAAGTATCTACACTTTTATATCAAGTATGCTACATATGCCCTGTGTAGAGTGTTGGGAATAGATGGTGATGTAGAAAAGATTGATGGAGGGATTCTGATGATGGTATTGAACCTAAAAGAGCTCCACTCTATCACCAATTATGACTATATTCAACACATCATAGATGAAATGCATGAGGGTTTCATTGCAACCCAGAAGAGAATGAAGAACCCAAAGGAGAAGGAGCCCAAATTTTTGCATTACTCGGTTCTTATGCATCTCCTTTTGCATTTCAATTTTTTCATCATGGATGTTAATAATTTAACTCCTCAGAGATTCTACCAATCAGCGCCAAATCCTATCCAGTTTTGGGTGAGGGTTTGGAATTACACTTCTAGGGAGTGTGACTATTGTGCCTTTCAGAATTGGATTGTATATCCAATAGTACAGAGTTTGGGAACAAGAAGAACAAGAATCCCATTGAAGGTTATACAACTGCTTAGGCCCTGTGATTATACAGATAGTTGGCCTGGAAAGCATAATTGGGGTGACTTATTTATGGAAGAAAATTACACAGTCATCAGGGTATATGGGTGTATTCACCCACCTCATTTATTACCATATTATGTGCCTACAAGAGTGGCTGTAATGGAATTCATATGGCAGTTGTTTTTAACAGATAATGAGAACTTTGCACCGCATAAGAAGGGGACTCTAACCCCTAGGCAATTCAAGATTTTCAACTTTACAATTGGCAAGGGTGCCATTGATGCAGTGGGTCAATGGTTAGAAAAATACAGGATGGGGGCAGCCCCTTATAGATACATTGATCCAGAAGGTTTTATGGCAGGGGTTAGGAAATTGTATACACCTACAATCCCCAATACAAATGTCCACTGTGAGTGCATAGAAGAAGATGCAACAAGGAATATCTTGGATGAAGATGATATTCATACAAGAAGGCTGAGAATCCAAGAGTTGCTAAAACTTGAGAAGCAAATCAAAAGCAATGGGTTGTCTTTTGGGTGTTTTTACACTGACCTCCCCTATTTTGATAGAATTAAGGCCATGATAGACAACTATTATGTGCTTATAGACCAGCTAGATATAGTTCTTGACAAGAAAGGTGCTCAGATACCTGATCATTCAGAGTCAAAATACAGCAGTAGTAGTGACAGTGATTATGCACATCCTACTATGCATGCTTCATCAGAGCAAGATATAGCTGAAATACCACAGTTGCAGGGTGCAGAGGGTCACATTATAGATTTGACAATTGCTACCCAACCAGATGATGTAGAGGAACCTGCTTCAAAGAGGCAAAAATTAGAAATAGGTCATCCCTCAATTGAAGGGCAGGATAAGAAGAAGGATAAGGCTAAGGCCTTAGTACCGGGCTATAGGTTATATGATCATAACCTAAGAAAGGAAATCAGGGAAGGAAAGAAGTAACATCCTGACCTAGATGACAATGTTGAGGTGCCCCTTAAGGCCTGTATTGATGAAATATTGCTTCATCAACAAAAATTTCTAAACGATGACAGCCTTGTTAAAATAGAGGAGTTTAAAGACTTCCTAAGATGGCATAAGACAGAGCAGATTAGATCCCAATTTATAGTGGATGGAAAAGAGACAATAACCAGAGAGTGAGGATATTTCACCCGAGGAAGCCAAGAAGATGGTGCTAGGTAGTAGAATACTATTGGCTGAGGGATGGGATTTGGCATCTACCTTCATCATTGACCAAATCAAAAAAAAGCCAGATCTCAAGATGGCTAGTGAGGTCTAGATGGGAGATGTAATAAAAGGATTTGGGTATAGCCCAAAATCCCAAGCTTTTGCAATGTGGAGCCTGAGCCCAAAAGACCAAAATCCCTAACTGGTAAATATTCAAGAAAATACGGTGGGCAATCAAATGGTCTAGTCTATACAGAATATAGGGGATTTGGAGATCTCCTAAATCATGACACATTGGGCTCACTTAAATGAAGACAAGACTAAACAATTGTTTGAAAGGTGTAGCAATCTGTTGGAATAGACAAGTACATTGTCTAAGGACAGGGAGATGTGCCACATACAATTGCACAAGCGGGATCAGATGATAAAGAAATTAATGGAAGAATTGGAAATAAAGCCTGAGGTGGTATATGTACATGGACAACCACCACCATTGTAAATTGAAGATAAGCCTAAATCAGAGGAAGCAGTGGAACAAGAGGTAGATGAAGAAAAAGGAAATGCAATTGTTCTGAAGGCATTGAAGGGTGTGGTGCAACACAAAATTGAGATTTTAAAAGATAAAACTGATGTTGTACTCAATGCATACAACAAGTTACTGGCTTTTCATACTGAGGTAATGGGTACCTTGCCATTCTAAACCCTTACTTTACTGAGTCGTCTACTAGGGTAAAGTTATTTGAAAAGTTAGCTTCTTTACAAACCCTAAGACCAGATTTGCCTGAAATAGTAACTGAAGTTGAAGATGAGATCAAAAGAGTCAATATTGCTCTCTCATTCTTTAAAGGAAAATTAAACCAGATAGAGGTTAAGTTGAGCCTCTTTTCAAATGATTTTAATAAGTTTATTCCTTCCTTAAGGGGAGATGATGATCAAGTGAAGGCTCTAGATGCCTGGAGAAATGAATTTGACTGCAAGATGCCTAGTGATGAGGCATTTCTCTTGGGAGCTGATGTTGATATAGATGGATTCATTAAAATATTGGATGAGGCTTTCAAAGCAGAGACTGACATCAAAAAATTCCTACTCGATGTCAAGAATATCACTGATGCTAGATGAGATAGACAAAAGGTGCAATTACAGAGTACTCAGGACTTTAAGTGGCCATCAGATGATGAAGTAAAAGCATGGGATTTAATGACCACACCCAAGAGAAAGAAGCCAGCAGTAGAAGAAGAAATCTTGGATGAGGAGTAAAGGTGAACACTTGGCACTGCACTGTTTTAGATAAGAGGGATAGTTATTGCAAAAGGAGAATGTAGATGAGTATGCAAGCATGGCTATCCGGAATCAACATAAATACTACCAGCTACCATCTATACAAATCTGATTGCAGTTGCCAGATCGGGAGAAGAACAAAGATTATTTGTTTCCATCTTTTGATTCAGTCGCTCCATCACTTCTTCTTTCTTTTGTTTCTTTTATAGTTTAGGGTTAGGTTTTCTATGACCATCCGAAGGTTGTTGCATCCTGAATATCAAGGGATTCCAAGATGGTCATAAACCTATATATAGAAAAAGAGTTGTAATTTTAAAGAGTCTTTGATGTTGGAATTTTTTGGAAAGGGAGATAATATATTGTAGAATTTGAATGTTCTGAATTTGCGTCTATCTTTTGAAGTTGCAAAATCTTTCATGTATGGAAGCTGGATCATATAAATAAAATATAGTGCAATTTTACTCTATTCAATTATTGTCTCTTTATTCTCTATGTATGCTCTTTTATGTTTAAGTTTGCAAGGCATTCTAAAGCATTTTGGTTATTAGGTAACTATCTAATTACTTGCAAGTTTCTTTTGAGGAAGGAACTAAGTTTTGTGAGTAGTTTCAGGGAGCATAGTACTTTTTTGAAGCTTTGATACAATCATTTAGAGGTAACAGGGTAATTTATAAGGCAACTTATCTTAATTGCATGTGGGTTGTAAGGTAGCTTACTGTATTTTGTTTCTATGAGATTTTAGTTTATTTGACTCTGTAACCCAAAGGATAGGCACTGGTCCGGAACTTGGTCTGATAATCTATCATTGTCCAAGTTATTACAAGGTATCAAAACCAAATTAATCAAAATACTCTTGTTACTAAGAATAGATAAACTGAACTCATTAAGGACTTATGTCAGTAGGACAGTGTCCATTTTAGTGATTCCTTGAAGAGTGAATCATTAGGTTATCCCTCCTAAAATAAAAGGAAGAAGGATGAAAATCCTTGTCTCACTGGTGTATGTTGTTAAAACCATAGCCTGACTTATAGTACTCTATTTTAAATTAGTTATTGCAATCTCTCGAGTATTATACAAGTTATTACAGTGAGGTTTTTGGCACATAACCTGTGAATGAACAAATCCACCAAACATACAAGCTGAAAATATCAGTAATCTTTAAAAGGAAATACCTGCCTGAGTATGTGGAGCTCGAAAACAAAGGAGGTGATAATGGATATCCCCAGTGTTATCAAATAACTCAACAATTATCTTTTTTCTTGCCTAAAAGAGATTGCAATCAGGTGTACATGGTATACTGTCATATTTAGGTAAGTGGTGCAAGAAAAAGAGCTAACAGGACCCAAGTCATAGACAAAGGAACCCGAGTCGCAAATAGTGTAACTTGAGCATCAGACAAAGGAATAGGAAAGAATGTTTGAGAATGATAGACCCAGTGGATCAAGTCCAAAATCAAGACTGAAGGATCCAGTACTTTCTAAATATGTTAGAAGGCATTATGCACCTGAGAAAATAATTGGAGATTAGATAGAAGGTGTAATGACAAGGAACAAAATCAAAGGTACATGTTTACTAAGTGAATTTGAACCTAGAACTGTTAAAGATGCATTGAATGATGAAAGTTGGATAGAGGCAACAAATGAATAAATTGAGTAGATTAAGAAGAACAAAACTTAGACTCTTGTTCCTAGGCCAAAGGAGAAGAATGTGATTGGAACCAAGTGGTTTTTTCAAAATAAGATGAATGAAAATGGTGAAGTTTCTAGAGACAAGGCTAGACTAGTTTGGAAAGGATATGCTCAAAAAGATGGTATTGATTATGGAGAAACTTTTTATCCTGTTGAAAGAGTTGAAGGAGTCATGAATCATCTAGCATATCCTGCACATAAAGGATAAAAAGTATATAAAATGGAAGTGAAATATGCATTTCTAAATGGATTCCTAGAATAAAAAGTCTACAGTGAGAAACCTGAAGAATTTGTTGATCCTAGTAAAAGGAATATGGTTTGAAAGCTACACAAAGCATTGTATGGACTAAATCAAGTGCCTAGAGCCTGGTATGAAAGACTGCATGGTTACCTAGTAAATATTGTATTTAAGAGAACCAATGATAACAGTGGCTTGTACATCAAAGAAGGACCACAAAACAAAACATTGTTAGGAGAGATATTTGTTGATGACATATTATTCATTAGATATGATAACTTATGCAAAGCATTCTCTGTAGCTATGAGTAAAGAGTGTTAGTAATTATTGAGAGGAGGGGGTGAATCAGTGGCCTCAAAAATTAATCATTAAATCAACCCTTAAAACTTATAACCATAGATTATGTCTCAATTTATCTTCTGTCCTACAAGATGAATGCCTTGAAATACTTATATCAATTTTCTACTTGTCAGATTGCTTTGTAAATCTCTCTTTTGTATGATTTCTAATAAGCAGTCAACTATTTACCGAAACACAGTAAATATGCAGAGTATACCGATAAATCTGTAAATGCATATGTGAAATGTAAAACAATAAAGTAATGAAACATAAACACATAACACATGGATTTTTAATGTGGAAACCTTGTTAGGGGAAAAACCACTGGGACCGGTACCCCAAATTTTCACTCTTCTAAAGTGAGCTCTATTAGGAGCCAACCCTGTTAAAGGTTACAAGCACACTGTTAGGTGTGACCTTATTAGAGGATTTAAAATATAGTTTTTCACCTAGTATCTGGCATCTAATGCTACCATCCTTGATCAAATATGCACTTGGCCTGTCAATAGGTATCGGGCATATCCAATGCTACTTTTATGATCAAACTTTTTGATACTCCTTGGGATGTATCTCAATTATAAAAGACTTTTAAGTCCTACTCGGTTAAGAGACTTGATGCTTCAATGGTTAAAATGAAACACTAATGATTTGTTCATACATACATCTCAATTGTAGATTTTAAGATCTATTGTAACTCCATTACTTCTTTGATCAATATAATCAATTATATACCTTTTCTCCACATTTTTCTACTTTGTGATGTTGTCTCACTATTTGTCAGTGTGTGCAGAATCTATCTCTTTCCTTAGGTTGTTGATCAGGACTGAATGAAGACTTTCTTCTCCTTCTGATTTTCTTTAGCATCTTTCCTCTTCTCTTTTTCACCCTATAAGGAGAAAATGATGTTAATAAAATAAGAGTGTTTTTATACTCAAATCACTTATCACCTTACATTTAATGTTTAGAGTAGAGGGATAAATAAGACATTCCCCTTTATTCTCAAATTCACAAAAGAAGGATCCAAATTGATCAACCCAAAAAAGGATCAATGCATAAATGAATCAATCTATTCGAAATAAGAATAAGGAAGGAGATCATAGGTTTCCCTCTTAAACTGTGTGATGTGAATGGATGTAAATGTGTGATAGATTTAGAATGATTAAGGATTTGAATTGAAATGGATAGGAGAAATGTATTAACCTTAAATAATTGCATATCAAAGAATGTTGTTTTCTGGGGTCTATACTCAGTTTCTAGAAAATACAAAGTATGATCCAAAAAGGAAACGCAGAGACAAACAAAACCCAGAAATCTTTTTTTTGATCCGACACTGTCTTATGAAAAAGGTAAAACTTGACCCACAAATGTCACCCCTGACCCAATAATGTCAACCTTGACCTGTACAGGTCCGACAGAAAATCTGTTCGCGGATCCTGAAAGTTGGCCAAAAAGGGTATCCAGATCTTGGTTGAAATCCGTAGTCCTGAACCTGTACCTGTAATAAAAAGAGGTTTATTTGTTGGGGGGAGGGTTTTTCCTTAGTCAAACCCTGATGTAGGAATTAACCTTGAAATCAATAAATTATAGAATGCTAGCAAGCAGTAGAATTGAATCTAACAATGAGGCTATGATATTGAAATAGATATGCAATTGTAATTCAAATATAGACAAATATGTAAATATGAAAGCATGGACTTTAGAAACCATTAACCTCCATGATTCTATGCTTGGAATCCACCTTGAAAATATGATGAAAGAGCCTTGAGGATGCACAAAGGATCTTGAAGGATGATCACACCATCATGATGGCTAGATCTAGGGCTTGAATGATAAATCTTGAATGCTTGAACCAAATCCCTTCAAAGGCTTGAAATCTTGAATCCTTAATCTTCAATGGATAACTTGAATTCTTGAGAGGAAAACTTGAAGACCTTGAAAGCTTGGACACATGTAGAATAATGGATGCTTGAACTTTTGCTTGATGACTTTTTTATCACTTAGTTGATGGTTAGAGAAAATGAGAGGAGAAGGCTTCCTTTTATATGAAATTAGGGCACAATCTTCTAAGGAGTCCAACATAGGAGAATTAAATTCCCATTAAATCCTTTACCCATAGAAGAGGACCTAAGTTAAATATAATTTAGGAATCACAGCTTCGGAACCCGAAACAGCCGACCCGGAAGTGCAAAATAACTTTTTGCGAAGATCGACATCTGAAAACTGTGGGACCCTAAGATTTGAACCCTGGGTCAAGGTCTAGGTAAACCTTGACCTAGGTCAGGGTCAAGGTCGACATAGACCCAAAAGGTCAACCCTGACCCTTAGGTCCAAGATCTTAGGTCTGCAGTCCAGAATGTAGAAAACTGGATGGAAAGAACTGGAAAGAGAGGCAGAACAGGGGGAAAGCTAGGTCAAAGTTAGGAACCCATTTAAGGTGCTTGATATGACCCCAAACCACTTACTCAGAAGGAAAAACTATTCTACCATGGAAGTTCTTCCATTTTTTGAGTATACACACCCCACACACTTTCATAATGAATTGGGTTCGTCTCTATACAAACATGATTTACCTTTTCTTGGATTTCTTTATTCTTAGCATGATACACAATTCTCACCGATAGATTTAAATAAAACTCCTATTTTATCTCAAAGAGATCTTCTTTCCACCTGGGTAAATCAACTTTAAATCAATTACTTATCTCTGGCTTTATCTGGATGACTAAAACAATGAAAAGTATTTGTTAAGTCTATTTATAGCTCTTGACAGCTGAGCATTTTGTCATTTGTGAACTCTCTGTTCTGTCAGTCAACACTTCAGTTAGTCATTAGTGATAACTGATTGTTCCATTGATGTGACTTTAGTTGTCATCAAGATCTCTGTCCTTGTCTTTTCCACTGGGCAACACTTTAATTCTTTCTATCGGGTTACTATGTGCTTTTCTCATTGGGAAACAATGTGACTTTGCTCATCGGTAATGCTGAGCATTGGCTCATCGAGTAACACTGTGACTTTTCTCTTTAACTCTGTATGTCGGTGTGCACTTCGTTGGTGTATACAATCACTTAGTGAATACTCAACTTATATGCATTACTAATAGCATATTCTTTGATTCATTGGTTCTTTGAAGTCTTTGACAGTATTTCCATGACCATATATATTATATCAAGTTGACATCAATGACAATACAATACATTAACTTATTTAATGCCTTTGCATGATCATCAACTTAACATCTTCAAACATTCAATCAGTTACATGTCATCAATCTCTCCCTTTGGCATTGATGGAAACATACTACATTAGCATACTATACTATTACTAATACAATATGAGATATACAGTTTCATCAAGCTTTCCTAATGTAACTAATTACAAATGTCTAGCTTTCGGTAAGCTCAAATAGCTTTGATTTGAATCTTGTAGCTTTCTTTCTGTCTTCAATCCCTTCACTAGATAGATGTAGAATATTTCTTTCTCTTATGTGATGTGTTCTCCTTCTGTGTCAAACTCTCTCCCTTTGATTGTTCTCCTTTCTTTTGATGTCTCTTGTCAATAATTCTCTTCCTTTGTCTATACTCTCCCTTTAGATATTTTAATGGATATAATCTTTCCCAGAGTTGATAATGGATATAATCTCTCCCTTTATCAGTATGATAATGAGATATCTCTCTCCCTTTGATAGCAATTCCAAACAATCATCTTTGTTAAACAAGCTTTTGACAGTGATGCCAAACAAATCCTTTCTATCCATAATATATTCCTTGAATTTCCCAATCCATCGGTAATAACTCTGGTGCTTGGATTAGATAAATACGTTGTTGTGTATAGATGTATCTTTGAATTCCATCTCTCTTCTTCCATCAACATGAATGATATTCTAATAATATATAGGTTGATGCAGCCTTCTAGTCAGCTTACTGACCAGTAGACAAGGGTCTGACCCCTAGTCTCTTTCTCAAGTATTCAAATGCATCCTTGGGCATTGCCTTCGTGAAGATATCGGACAATTGTTCCTTTGATTGCACATACTAAAGTATCATCTCCTTTTCCTAAACTTTTTCTCTCAAATAATGATACTTGATGGCAATATGCTTTGTTTTAGCATGCATGTCTGGATTCTTGGAAATGTTTATTGCACTTGTTGTTGCAGGACCACCCTAAGGTGTTTAATAAGATCTTGAGACATTTTGGCTTGTAGGTTGGTTTGGCCAACCATCCATGAATAAGGACTAATCTATAAATTCCCTAGTGTGTTTTGAGGTGTGATTAGAGTTAGGAGGGATTAGGGTTTGTATGTTGTTAGGCCTAGTTGATTCTAGGGGTCTAGAACCTAGAAGTCAACTCAAAAGTCAAAGGGTTGACCAAAGTCCCAAAGTGGGAAAATTTTTAAGGTTTTAATGTTATCTACTCATTTTAGGTCAATTGGTAAGGTTTGGAACCAATTAGGACTCTCAAAATGGGAAAATTGTCATTTTGACAAAAAGTTGTCAAAATTGTCAGTTTGACAAAAAGTTGTCAAAATTGTCATGACAACTTTTAAAGTTGTCATGACAACATTTCCTAGTTTTTAGGAATTGGCTCTTATGGTGCCCAAATCCCAACCAATGGGTCTAGATAGGTGGGATAAGAGTATATAAGGTGATTTCAACCCTAATATGCCAGTTAGATTGGACATTGTACGGACTGGTGTTTGTTAAGGAACAATTTATAGTGTAATTAAGTTACAGAACCATCATCCACCAATCTATTGTATTGAATGGATTGAATAAATGAATGGATAGTGTTTTAAATGTAATTCCTAAGATATTTGTGGCATTATCTTGGTAGATTGTACTTTCAAGTTAGGTTTTGTTTAAATTATTGCATTTTTGTAAGTTCACTGGCTAATTTTGGTCCAGCTATGTAAAGAATGGGTTTCTTTGGTGTTCCCATGGTTCAAACTCTATGAAAACTTGGAATCCATTAGAGCCTTGTATATAATTTATACATATGGATTGTGGAGTGTGTGTGTTTAGGGAAATCTTGAAAATAATTAGGCCCTATGCAAGTACTAGCTATTTTGGCTAGGGCGAATGAGCAGTGCAAAACCAATGGAGGTTGCAAGTTGATTGGTATGTGCCAATCAGTTATAGAGGAGTGTAGGGGAATGGGGTGCAGACCTTTTGATGGAAGGAAGATTTCAGGGGAGATCATTAGATCAGTGGAAGAATATAAAGAAACCAGACTAGTCTTCATGCCTTAGAAACCCTTATTATTAGGGGTTTGGTAAAAGTCCATTGTAGGGACAGAGTTGAGACCAAAGACCTATAAAATATTAAAGGGGAATAAAAACCCACAAAGAATATGTGCTTTGTTTCTAGGTTTGTAAATGGGTTTTAATAGTAAAATTACATTTACAGTGATTAGGATTGCTAATAGGCCTAAAAAAGGCTACAAGGCCTAAAAGACTTGATTTTGGAACCCGATTAGAAAATGGGTGCAACATTCACAAAATTGAATCCATAGAGGTTAGGATAGACCTAAGGGGAGTTTGGAAACCAATCCTAAAGGAGTTGACACCATTCGAGTGGCAGGATGCTAGTGAAGCCATGGATGTAAGAAATCTATGGAGGAGAGAATAAGGAGGAGTTTGAAGTTGGTGGCAAGTTCCTAGGGAGCTAGGGTATTAGGAAAGAATCCTCTAGTTAGGGTAGAAAAGTGAAGGTCTTGGAGAGAGCTAGAAGGATCTAGGAGAGGATCTCCCCATCGAATCGATATCAGATCCATTGAAAGGCTTGGAAGTGGATTAGTGCATGACAGAGTGGAGTGAATCCATAGGTGAGAACATCATGGTGACCAATGCAGAGTTGGCAAAGGTTTGTCAGAACAAAAAATCAATAACAGGCTTCTTGAAGATGTAGTGGAAGAAATAAATATTAAGATGGTAGAGGTTGTAGAGACTTCCATCAAGTTGAGAGAAGAAATGTATGAAGGGATAGATAAAATAAAGAAACAAGTAGAAGAGGAAGTAGAACCAGAGCCTAACCCTCTTCTACCTGAGGAACCATTCCTCAAAGAACTCAAGGCATTGAGTGGGAAGGCTCTAGAAGGAATACCAGTATTCTCTGGTAAGATGGACACTAAAATTGTTATGGAATGGCTTGAAGGGATGGAGAATCACTTCGAGTGTGATGGGATTACAAAAGCACAAAAGGTGAAGATATCCAAATAAAGGCTAAGAGGGAAAGCAATTACATGGTGGATGTTCTTGCAAGAAGAAAAAGAGAAAGAGGGAAAGAAGCCCATATCAAATTGGAAGACAATGGTTGTAGAGGTGAAGGAGAATTACCTTCTAGAAGACTATGATATTCAACTACATAAGAAGAGGTAGAACCTTAGGCAAAAAGACCTAGATGTACTAGCCTATACCGAGGAATTTCAAAAGCTTTGTCTTAGATGAAGAATCAAGGAGACAGAGAGCATCAAAGTTGTAAGATACCTTAATGGATTAAGGTGGAACATTCAAAAAGAGCTTAGTCTCTTTACCCTAACTTCCATTCTTATTTTTTTTCAAATGGCTTTGAAAGTGGAAGAGAAACTAAAAAAGAAACAAGATTATAGTTCTAGAAATAGTGGAAGGGATAGAGACAACAGAGGTGGCCATAGAGGATGTTCAAGTGGAAGAGGCAGTTATAGTAGAGGACAAAGTGACTCCATATATTTAGAGAACAGACAAGAAACAAGCAGTAGGGGTGGATACAATAACAGAGGAAGAAGTTCTCACAACAATGGAAGAGGAAGATCAAGAGGTTTTGGGAGAAGCTCTCACTTTTCTTCCATGAAATGTTATAATTATGGACAGATAGGGCATCCTTCATATAGGTGTCTAGATAAACCAACATGCTCACAAGGGGAGAAGAAGATAGCTTATGTCCAAGAATAAGATTTCTCTAAACAATCAAAGGTGAGTCTAGATTCTCAGAAAGGAGAACACCTTATGTTGAGAAGAATCATAATCAAGACACCCACCAAAGATGAGAACAAGCAAATGAGAGCTCTTTCCAGAGTGAAGTGAAAGATATTGGGGAAAGTGTGCAAGGTGATCATTGATTCAGGGTCAATAGATAATGTCATATCTGAGGAGGCAGTAGAGAAGTTGAAGCTCACCAAAATCCCACATGTGTGTCCCTATAAAGTTACATGGTTGTATAAGGGTCAAGACATCTTGGTGAATGAACAAGTGTGGGTAAAATTTTCCATTGGAAAGTATCAAGATAGGATACTATGTGATATGTTGCTAATGGATGCTTGACATTTTTTTCTTGGTAGACCATGGCAGTATGACATAGAAGTTATCCATAATGGGAAGGATAACAAGTACACCTTCAAGAAAAATGTGGTAACTTTCAAAATCTAGTCTTTGATAGAAGAGGACATAGTGGAGAAAGAATAATCTAGTGCCATGTTGATGAATAGAAAGGAATTCCTAAGGGATATGAAAGATGAAGAAGTTGGCTATGCAATCTTGTTAAATCCAAAGGAGGAGACTCATAAGCAAGAACCTATGCAAAAAGAGGTGAGAGAACTATTGGATCACTTCAAGGATATAATTTTTGAGGGTACACCAGCTTCACTACCACTAAAGAGGGAGATAATTCATTAGATTGACTTCATACCAGGAGCATCCTTTCCAAACAAAGCTGCATACAAGATGACATCAGAGAAAAACAAGGAGATAGCCAGACAGGTGCAAGAGTTGTTGGATCAAGGATTGATTAGGAAAAGCATCAGCCCTTGTACTGTCCTAGTGGTGTTGGCTCCTAAGAAGGGAGGTAAGTGGAGTATTTGTACTGATTCTAGGGAAATAAATAAGATAACTATCAGGTATAGATTTCCAATTCCTAGAATAGAAGACTTGATGTATTTCTTGGGGGGTGCTAAGTACTTCTCTAAAATTGATATAAAGAGTGGATACTATCAAATTAGGATGAAAGAGGGTGATGAGTGGGAGTCTTCATTTAAGACTACAGAGGGGTGGTATGAATGGTTAGTTATGCCCTTTGGGCTTACCAAGGCACCAAGCACCTTTATGAGGGTGATGAATGAAGTCTTGAAGGACTATCTATGAGTTTTTGTAGTTCTCTATTTAGATGACACCCTCATATTCAATAAAACCAAAGAGGATCATATGAAGCACTTGGAGTTAGTGTTGAAGAAGTTGTTGGAGGAGAAACTCACCATAAACCTTGAGAAGAGTGAGTTCATGAAAGAAGAGTTAGTACCTTGGCTTTGTAGTTTCCAAGGATGACTTGAAAATGGATAAAGAGAAAGTAGAGGCTATCTTGAAATTTCCTACTCCTAATATAGGGATAGAAGTTAGGAGCTTCCATGGGTTAGCCAAATTATATAGGAAGTTCATTAAGAGATTCAGTGAGATTTGTGCTCCAGTCCTAGGGACTATAAAAGGAGGATTTAAAAAAAAAATTGTATGGAACAAGGAAGCTAATGAGGGGTTTGAGAGGTTGAAGAAGGAAGTGACTACTTAGTCTATATTGTTGTTTCCTAGTTTTTACAAACAATTCATTGTTGAGTGTGATGCAAGAAGCCTTGTAGTAGGAGTTATCCTAAGCCAAGAAGGCAGGCCTATGGCCTTTTTCAGTGAAAGACTAAATGAGGATAAGTATAGGTACTCTTGCTATGAGTTGGAGCTATATTCTCTTGTGCAAGCCTTAAAGAAGTGGAGGCATTATGAGTTCCTAAAGTCATATACCTTCACTACAAAGCATAAGAAGGGGATGAAAAATAAAGTTGTAGATGCCCTTAGTAGTAGAATACTCACAATCCAAGAGATTCAATTGCAAAGTACACGGGTTGAAGGTTTTAAGGACCTATATGATGGAGATACAAATTTCTCAATGATATACAAGGTGTGTCAGAATTTTGAGAATCACTTTCATAGTGAGTTTGTAGAGTATACATTACAGAATGGGTTTCTATTCAAAGGAAAGAAACTTTGTCGTCCAAAAGGTTCAATGAGCGAGAACCTCATACAAGAGAAGCATAATGGAAGCCTAAGTGGACATTTTGGACTAAATAAGACATTGGACCTAGTGGAAAGGTTCTACTGGTGGCCAAAGATGTAGAAGGAAGTGAGAAGATATGTGGAGAAGTGTGGCATATGTTAGAAGGCTAAACACACTTCATCAAATGCAGGACTTTACCAACCATTACCCATCCCAGGTAGACCTTGGGAGTGCATAAGTATGGACTTCATAGTGGGGTTACCTAGGACTCAAACTGGTTTAGACAGTTTGTTTGTAGTGGTAGACAGGTTTAGTAAAATGAGTCACTTCATACCATGTAAAACAACACATGATTCCAACCATATTTCCTAGTTTTTCTTCAAGGAAATAGTGGGGATTCATGATCTACCAATGAGCAATGTTGTAGATAGGGATGTGAAGTTCATGGGTCACTTTTGGAAGACCCTATGGAAGAGACTAGGTACAAACTTATCTCACAGATATGCCTATCATCCTCAAATGGATGGGTAGACTGAAGTAATCAATAGAATTATTGGGAACTTGCTTAGATGTCTGACAAAGGAATATGGACAAGGACGGGAGCAAGTTATTCCAAAGGCAGAATTTGCCTATAATGATAGCACTAATAGGACTACAGGAAAAAGTCCATTTGAAATTATGTATGGAGCACATCCAAGGGGTGTGATAGAGCTCAGAGACCTCAAAGGATATGATGGAGTTAGTGGGCATGCTGATGCTTTCATACAATCAATGAAGGAAGTTCACGAACAAGTGAAAAAGACCTTAATGGAAGCAAATCAAAAGTTGAAAGCAAAAAGAGATGAGGAAAGAAGAGATTTTTAGTTTGAAGTTGGAGAGTTAGTAATGGTGTTCCAAAATAAGGCAAGACTACAAAGGAAATACCTAGTAAACTATAGATGAAAATAATTGGACCTTGCAAGATATTGGCTAAGTATGGGCCTAATGCTTATAAGGTGGAGTTGCCAAAGGAGATGTCAATTTCTCCAATCTTCAATGTGAAGGATTTGATCAAGTATAAGGGACTAGAGATGGATGAGTTTTAGTATAGTACAAAGGTACATAAGGACATGGGAGAGTTCAAGACTCTGGAACAAGTCAAGCCACAAGTGGAGAAGATATTGGATTCCATAGTAAAGAAGAAGACAAGACACAAAGTCTATATGGAACATCTAGTAAAGTGGAGACAAAAACCAGAGTCAGAAACCACTTGGATAGTTGAGAGTGACTTCAATAAGCATGGAATCAATGAGGTGTTCCTGACACCATAGGTACCTTAACATTCTTGTTGCAGGGGGAGGATGGTGCAGGAGACCCCTAAGGTCTTTAATAAGATCTTGAGACATTTTGGCTTGTAGGTTTGTTTGGAAAACCATCCATGAATAAGGACTAATATATAAAGTCCCTAGTATTTTTTGAGGTGTGATTAGAGTTAGGAAAGATTAGGGTTTGTATGTTGTTAGGTCTAGTTGATTCTAGGGGTCTAGAACCTGGAAGTCAACTCAAAAGTCAAAGGGTTGACCAAATTCCCAAAGTGGGAAGTTTTTTATGGTTTTAATAATATCTATTCATTTGAGGTCAATTGGTAAGGCTTGGAACCAATTAGGATTCTCAAAATGGGAAAATTGTCATTTTGACTAAAAGTTGTCAAAATTATCATGACAACTTTTATGTTGTCATGGTCCAACATTTCCTAGTTTTAAGGAATTGGCTCTTATCATGCCCAAATCCTAACCAAAGGGTCTATATAGGTGGGATACAAGTATATAAGGTGATTTCAACCCTAATCTAAAGGTTAGATTGGACATTATACGGACTGGTATTTGTGAAGGAACAATTTACAGTGTAATTAAGTTACATAAGCATCATCCACCACTTTATTGGATTTAATAGATTGAATGAATGAATGGATGGTGTTTGAAATGTAATTCCTAAGATATTTGTTGTATTATTTTAGTATATTGTACTTTCTGGTTAGGTTTTGTTTAAATTATTGCATTTTTGTAAGTTCACTGGCCAGTTTTGGTCCAGTTATGTAAAGAATGGGTTTCTTTGGTGTTCCCATGGTTCAAACTCCATGACCACTTTGAATCCATTAGAGCCTTGTATATAATTTTTACATATGTCTTGTGGAGTGTGCATGGGAAGCTTGAAAACAATCAAGCCCTAGGCGAGTACTAGCTATTCTGGCTAGGGTGACTAAGCAGTGCAGCAACAATGGAGGTTGCAAGTTGATTGGTATGTGCCAATGAATGATAGAGGAGTGTAGGGGCATAGGGTGCAGACCTTTTTATGGAAGGAGGAGTTCAAGGGAGCTCGTTAGGTCAGTGGAAGAAGATCAAGAAACCAGACCAGTCTTCATGCCCTAGAAACCCTTATTTTTAGGGGTTTGGTAAAAGTTCATTGTACTAATAGAGTTGAGACCAGAGACCTAGAAAATCTTAAAGGGAAAGAAAAACCCACAAAGAATATGTACTTTTTTTGTAGGTTTTTTAAGGGTTTTTAGGAGGAAAATCACATTTACAGTGATTAGGAGGGCTAATAGGCCTAAAAAAAGGCTACAAGGCCTAAAAGACTTGATTTTGGAATCCGATTAGAAAATGGGTGCAAGATTCAAAAAATTGAATCCATAGAGGTTGGATAAGACCTAAGGGGAGTTAGGAAACCAATCCTTAAGGATTTGACACCATTGGAGTGGCAGAAGGCTAGTGAAGCCATGGATGTAAGAAAGCTATGGAGGATAGAATAGAGAGGAGTTTGAAGTTGGTGGGAAGTTCCTAGGGAGCTAGAGGATTAGGAAAAAATCCTCTAGTTAGGGTAGAGAGAGAGACTCTAAGAAAGACCAAGTGAAGTTTTTGGAGAGAGCTAGAAGGCTCTAGGAGAGGATCTCCTCATCACTTGTATTATCATAGTAGATAATTACTGGTTCAAGAATTTTCATATGCATACCTTCTAGTAATTGTTTAATCCATGCAATATTTGAGCAAATTGCAGAAACAAAAACATACTCTGCTTCTGTAGTAGATTGATATATGCATCCTTTCTTCTTGGTGATCCATGTGAAAATTGTATCACCATAAAGAATGCTCCTCCATTTTTTCTCTTTTGGTCATTAATATTTCCAGCCCAATCAGCCTAGGTAAAGACCTTTAGTTCCAATTTTCCTTCTCTTCTATACCATAAGCCATATTCCTTGGTATTCTTTAGATATCTTAGAGTTCTTTTCACAGCAGTCATATGTGAGTCCCTGGGATTAGCACAAAATCTTGCAACTATTCCTACTGGATGTGCAATATCTAGTCTAGTGTGTACAACATGCATGATTTTACCAATCATTGATCTATACAAAGTTTGATTTACCTCTGATGTCTTGTCCTCCTTTTTCATCTTACATCTAGTTTCCATTAGTGTTCCAACTGGTTTGGACTCTCCCATCTTGAATTTTTTTAGTATTTCTTTGATGTATGTGGATTGTGTAATGAAAATACATTCATCTTGTTGTATGATCTGCATACCAAGAAAGAACTTGATCTCTCCAAACATAGACATCTCAAACTCTTTTCTCATTTCATTTGCAAATAATTTTCATAGCATATCACTACCTCCAAATATGATGTCATTAACAAATATCTCAGCAATCAAAATATTAACATCAGTATTTTCCTTCAAATAAAGAGTATTGTTTTCACTAGTCCTTACAAATTCAATATTTATAAGATAGGAATTAAGTCTTTCATAACCGGCTTGGGGTGCTTGTTTCAATCCATACAGGGATTTGTGTAGTCTACATACCATTTCCCTCTTTTCTAGATCAACAAACCCTTCTGGTTGTTCAATGTATACCTCTTCTTCAAGTATTCAATTTAGGAATGCAGACTTGACATCCATTTGATATACCTTGAATCCTTTACATGCCGCATAAGAAAGTAATATTCTCACTCCTTCTAGCCTAGAAATGGGTGCAAAGGTCTCTCCATATTCAATTAATTCTTCTTGTGCATACCCCTTGCATACTAGTCTTGCTTTATTTCTAGTGACTTCTCCATTCTCATTTAGTTTATTCCTGAATATCCATTTTGTACCGATGACATTCTTGTCATCTGGTCTCAGTACAAGTGTCCATGTCTTGTTTTTCTCTATCTTCTCAATCTCTTCATTCATAGAAATTATCCATTCATCATTATCTAGTGCAAAATTGATAGATTTGGGCTCATAATCACAAATAAGACATCTTGTATTTAGAGACTTACTTCTGGTTCTCATACCAACCTTCTTGTCTCTAATTATATGGTTTTGTGGATGATTATTTCTAACATATCTTGCAAGTATAGGTTCATCTCTTTGTCTATTAGCTTGATCATCATTTTATTCTTCATTTTGTTCTCCATCACTTTATGCATCATCTTGAGCAATATTCTAATCATTGGTACAGCCTCATTCTCAGGTGCAATGATCTGTTGCTTGGGAGTGCTACATTGTTGGTCAGCTAGAGTGTCAGGTTACTCATTGTAAACAAACCTACTATAGTCCTCTGGTTCTTTAGAGACCTTATTTAGACATTTATAAGCCTTTCTCTTGGTATAATACCCTAGAAAGATTCCTTCATCACTCTTGGATTCAAGTTTTCCATTTCTATCATCTTTTAAGATATAACACTGAGTGCCAAAAATTTTGAAATAACTTACATTGGCTGTATATCAATACCAAAACTCATAAGGTGTCTTTTTGGTGTCTTTCATCAATTGTACTATGTTTAATGTGTAAACAGTAGTACTGACAGCTTCTCTCCAAAAGATTTGGGTGATGCTTTTCTCTATCATTAGTGTCCTTGCACAATTAACTATGGATTTGTTCCTTCTTTTAGAAATTTCATTTTGCTATGGTGTTCTTGGTGGAGAGACCTATCTTTTGATTCCATGCTCATTAAAAAAGTTAGTGAATTCATCTAAAATAAATTACCCTCCTCTATCTTATCTTAAGCATTTTAATTCTTTACCACTTTGTTTCTCAACCATTGCCTTATACCATTTAAACATCTTAAATGCTTCTAATTTTTCTTTTAGAAACATGAATATCATCATTCTAGAGTAATCATCAACATAGAGAATAAAATATTTATCTCCATAATAACTCTTTGTCCTCATAGGTCCACATAAATCAGTATGGACTAATTCTAGAATGGCATCAGATGTATGGGTTTTGCTTTTGAAACTAGACTTTTTCATCTTATCCTTTTGAAAATTCTTAGACATGATGTTGTTGGGCTTGGTCATCATCGGTAAGCCTCTAACATTTGTCTTTTTGCTAATTTTTATCATGTTGTCAAAGTTCACAAGACACAATCGTTTGTGCCACAACTATATGTATTCATTTGTAGAAATCAAACAAGTGGTGTCAGTATCATTTAGATAGAATAAGTTACCTTTTGTTTGCTCACCGGTACCAATCATATTTCCTGATTTATGGAAGATCTTTGCCTTCTTATTTTCAAATGCTACTCTATGACCTGAATTATTTATTTGAGAAACACTCAATAGATTATAATTCAATCCATTTACCCAATAATCATTTTCACATTTTATCTAGTTATTCAACATTATTGTTCCTCTACCTTCAACTAGAAAAGGTGTATCATTACCCATTCTTACTGAACCACCTTTATAGTATTCAAAAGTATCAAACTTTTTGTTGTCACCGGTCATATGGTGAGTGCAGCCACTATCTATGATCGAGACACCATTTTTACTAACTTTAGATATGAGTGCAGTTTCTACATACCTTTCTTCGTCATCATCTAAATCATCTTTTACTGCCATAAACACCATCTCAATTTCTTCCTCAGATTCGGTGTTAGTGTCATCATCTTTGCATTTTTCTAGGTAACTGGCCTTCTTTCCTTTGTCCTTGTAGTCTTGAAAATATCTTCTTTCTTATTGTGGGTAGCTTCTGTAATCACCTATGTTAGACTTATTTTCAAATGATTTGTCATTACTTCTGTCATCTTTTCTTCTATTAGGACATCTTGCAGCAAAGTATCCAATCTCTTTACAATTAAAATAAACAAGTGGTAATTTACCATTGTATTTACCTTTGCCTCTCTGCATTCTTCTTGCCATAAGTGCTTCAATTTCATCAAGATCTTATTCATCACTTTCACTATCACTATCTTTTCTTATAGTGTGTTTATGAATTGATTTTCTTATTCTCATACAAGTTTTGAATGCAAACTCTATGTTTGGTAAGACACTATTATCAAAAATATTTATCTAAAATGAAATCAGTCTTCCAATCAAACTGTCTAGAGTAACATTGCTATTTTCTACTGCTCTCATTTCTTGAATGGAAGATACTCTAATAGCAGAAGTTGGTAGTTAGGTTCTTAGAATTTTACTTACCACTGTATCTTCTTCTAGTACACCTCCAACTCCTTGGATAGCATTGACTACCTCTTTAATTCTTGTGTTGTACTAAGTGATGTTTTCACCTTCTTTAATTTTGACATCATAAAACTTTCCTCTAAGGATTTCTTCCTTGGCTCTCAAAATATTTTTATCACCAACATGTACAAGCATCAATTTCTCTCACATCTGCTTTGCAGTCTTGCAAGTTTTGACATCTTCAAATTTAGCATCGCAAAGTGAGGAAGAAAGCTCTATCATCATGCAATTGTGCTCATGCTTCTCTCTCATTTGTTCAATTGTTTTTTCTCCTATGGGAAACACATATTCAGTATCTAAGCATTGAGTAACATCATTTCCAATACCTAATAAGTAGAGTGTTATTCTTCTCTTCCATCAAGCTAAATTATCTTTGTTCAACTTGGGCACATCTTGTCTATTCATTATGTGATCTTTAGCTTAGGTCTTGAAACCTTGCTTTTAAGAACACAAACTTTGATACCAATTGTTAGTAATAACTAAGAGGGGGGGTGAATTAGTGGCCTCAAAAATTAATCCTTACATCAACCCTTAAAACTTATAACCATAGATTATGTCACAAGTTATCTTCTCTCCTACAAGATGAATGCCTTGAAATACTTATATCAATTTTCTACTTGTCGGATTAATTTATAAATCTCTCTTCTGTATGATTAATGATAAGCAGTCAACTATTTACAAAAACACACTAAATATCCAGAGTATACCGATAAATCCAGAAATGCATATGTGAAATGTACAAATAGTAAAGTAATGAAACATAAACACATAACACATGGATTTTTAATGTGGAAACCCTATTATGGGAAAAAACACTGGGATCGGTACCCACAATTTTCACTCTTCCAAAGTGAGCTCTGTTAGGAGCCAAACCTGTTAAAGGCTACAAACACACTGTTAGGTGTGACCTTGTTAGAGGATTTAAAAGATAGTTTTTCACTTAGTATCTGGCGTCTAATGGTACCATCCTTGATCAAACACTCACTTGGATTTTTAATAGGTATCGGGCATATCCAATGCTACTTATATGATCAAACTTTTTGATACTCCTTGGGATGTATCTCAATTGTAAAATACTTTTAAGTCCTGCTCAGTTAAGAGACTTGATGCTTCAATGGTTAAACTGAAACACTAATGATATGTTCATACATACAACTCAATTGTAGATTTTTAGATCTATTGTAAGTCCATTACCTCTCTAATCAATATAATCAATTCTATACCTTTGCTCCACACTGTTCTGTTCTATGATGTTGTCTCACTGTTCATCGGTGTTTGTAGAATCTAGCTCTTTCCTCAGCTTGTTGATCAGGACTAAATGAAGACTTTTTTCTCCTTCATATTTTCTTTATCATCTTTCCTCTTCTCTTTCTCACCCCACACACTTTCATAATGAATTGGGTTTGTCTCTATATTGACATGATTTACCTTTTCTTGGCTTTAATGATTCTTTGCATGATCCAAAATTCTTGCCAATTGATTTAAGGAAAACTCTTATTTTATCTCAAAGATGTCTTCTTGCCAACTAGATAAATCATCTTTAAATAAATTACTTATCTCCGGCTTTATCTGGATGACTAAAATAATGATAAGTATCTATTAAGTCTATTTATAGGTCTTGAAAGCTAAGCATTTTGTTGTTTCTAAAATCTCTGTTCTATTGGTCAACACTTTAGTTAGTCATTAGTGATAACTAACCGTTCTGTTGGTGTGACTTTAGTTGTCATCGGGATCTCTATCCTTGTATTTTCTATCAGGAAAGACTTTAATTCTTTCCTTCGAGTTACTCTATGATTTTCTCATCAGGAAACACTGTGACTTTGCTCATTAGGTAATGCTGAGCATTGGTTCATCGGGTAACACTGTGACTTTTCTCTTTAACTCTGTCTGTCGGTGTGCACTTCTTCAGTGTATATAGGCACTTAGTGAATACTTGACTTATATTCATTACTGATAGCATAGCCTTTGATTCATTGGTTCTTTGAAGTAGTTGGCAGTATTTCCATGACCATACATATTATATCAAGTTGACATCAATGAAAATACAATACATTAACTGATTTAATTCCTTTTATGATCATCAAATTAACATCTTCAAAAATTCAATCAGTTACATGTCATCAATTTGAGATGTCTATGTTTGGTGAGATCAAATTCTTTGTTACACTACAAGTTGATCAAATGAAGGATGGTATCTACATTACACAATCAAAATATATCAAGGAGATACTCAATAAATTTGGAATGGAAGATTCCAAACATGTTGGAAGACCCATGTGTACTGGAAAACAAATTTCTAAGGATGATGATTCAAAGGAGGTAGATCAGACCAACTACAAATCCATGATTTGAAAATTGCAATATGTTGTTCACACCAGACCTTATATTACATTAGAATTTGGTATTATTGCAAGATTTTCATTTAATCCTAGAGACAATCACCTAATGGACATCAAAAGAAATTTGAGATATCTAAAGGGTATTGTATAGTTGGAAAATGGAAGCACTTCCATTGTAGATGTGTTTAGCCTTCTAAGTAAGTGGTTTGGGGTCATGACAAGTGCCTTGAATGGGTTCCTGATCTTGACATGGCTTCCTCCCTATTCTGTTCCTCTTTCCACTCCTGTTTGGCTTGATTTCTGCATTCTAGATGGTAGACTAGTGATTATGGGCTTCAGGGTCAAGGTTGAAATTTTAGGTCTATGTTGACCTCGACCCTAACCTAGGTCAGGGTCGACCTTGACCTTGACCTAGGGTTTAGATACCAGGGTCTTGCAGTTTCAGGAGGTCGGCCTTTGTAAAAAGTATTTCCCGCTCTCGGGTCAGCTATTTCAGGTTCCGAAGCATTGATTCCTAAATTATATTTAATATAGGTCCCCTCCTAGGGGTGAAGGATTTAATGGGATTTAATTCTCCTATGTAGGCCTCCTTGGAATATTTTTCCCTAATTTCATATAAAAGGGAAGCTTTCTCTCTCATTTTCTCTAAGTCTTCTAACCATCAAGAAGAAAGATTGATAATTATCATCAAGAATTCCTAATTGAGATCAAGCATTATCAAGTGAAGTTCAAGAAAGAAATCAAGAAAGATTTCAATCAAGCATTCATCCATTCAAGTATCCATTTTCATGAAGGAGATCCATTGGAGGCCATTGAAGGATTGAAGGTACAAGGTGCCCTGTTGGTGATGTCTCCATCCACCTTCCTCCAAGCCTTTTTCAAATTCAAGAACCCATTCAATACTTGGTGTTGGAGATCCAAAAGAAAGAGATTGAATACATCCTACCTTTTTAAATTCTACATTTGAAGCATACTTGTGGATTCAAGGATTCAAATCCTCCACAAGGACTTTTTCAAACAAGGTGAATTTATGCATTTGTTTTGTTCATTTTTGCAATTTCAATTACATATATTTGAGGTTAATTCCAAAACTAGGGTTTGACCAAGGTAAACCCCTCCCCAACAACAAAAAAATCTCCTTTTTCTTGCAGGTATAGGTACAGAACAGTGGATTGGAACCCAGATATGGATACCCTTTTTGGCAAACTTTCAAGATCTGCGAACAAAGTCACTTTCAGATCTGTGCAGGTCAGGGTCGACATTATTGGGTGAGGGTTGATATTTGTGGGTCAAGGTCGACCTTTTTCATAAGACAACACTGGAATAGAAAATGATTTCTGGGTTTTGTTCGTCTCTGCATTTTGGTTTGGTATCAACTTTCAGTTTTTCCAGAAATAGTCTACAGACCTGAGAAAACAACATTCTTTGATCTACAATACTTCAAGGTTAGTGCATTTCTCCTATCTTTTCAATTAAAGTCATATATCATTCCCATAGATATAAATTATACAATTTAAGGTATCTCCTTTGTTATTCTCTTTTCCAAATAGTTGATTCATTTGGGCACTAACCCTTCTCTTGGGTTGATCAACCTGGATCTCCCATTTGTGCATTTGAGGATAAAAAGGAACATCTTATCTTCTCCTTTAATCACAATTGCAATACATTATCAATTCAATTCAATCAAGGTTAAAAGAATCAAATACAATCTAGGTAATTCAAAGAACAATCTACACATCAACCCCTTACATTTCAAGATAATCAATTCACAAACAATCTATAAATCAAATCTATCATTTCTATACCTTATCTATTACATTTTAGTAACAATCCTATTCTCGACGTTACATTTTCATGAAGCCGCGATAGACAACTCTTTCTTTTTGGTGTTAGATTTACATTGTTTATGCTATATCTTGCATTTTCTTTCAAATTACATTTCAATTCAATAAACCAAAATTTTGTGTTAATTCATTGGCATTGTATTGGTGTATGAGCTTTATCACATATAGTCCTACTTATAGTATCCCGGTTAGAAGAAGCCATAGACTTATGGGTTCCTTTGATCCCAAGTCTTCCTCTCCTTTCCTTAGGATCCCAGATGACAATTTAATAACTCATGATTCCAATCCTTCCATGGAGCATAACTCTTCTCACTTATCTCATGATGAAGATGATGCTTTAAGGGTTCCTCCTGAACAAGTGCAAAACCTTTCAACCGAACTTGATAAAATGGGAAATTGGCTTATCCAAGAAAACCATAATCAAGATTTTATCCAAGCCATAGAGGCTCTTCAAAAATTTCTTCATGACAATGATCAAGGTATTAATTTCTTATGTAGTATTACTCACCTTGTGAATTTGAATGTTAAGCCTTTAGCTCAAGAAGCTCAAGAGTTAGGGGTCACATGTATTGTCACTAGTATAGGACCTTCTTCTATTCCTCTACCTAGTATTCCTACTTATACTCCTCCTTTGATAAAAACTTCTCTCCCAAGCGCACCTATTCCTGTGAGTGCTCCATCGGTGTCTTTACCTACCTCACAACCTTCATATCATAGTGTGCCTTTTACTTATACTAATCCTCTTCCAACTGTGGTTCCTAATGTTCCACCAGTTGTGTCTTCTATCCCTGCTACTTCTTACCCTTTTCCTAGTGTTCCTAATATTGCTATGCCACCTGTTTCCTCTAATGATTCTACAATTATTAGTTTGGCTCAAACTATGTCATCTTTAGAACAACAACTTGCATCTTTAACTCAACCTAAATTTAGCATTCCTACATGTGATATGGGTAGTGTTGGAGATTTGATTCTGAATAGATGATTGATTGTATGTTTGTCATTGATGACAACATATAATACACAGCAGTACTTCTGTATGTACTTATCCATATGGTGACATGAAGACCACCGTGGATAAATACATGTTGTTGACATGTTTACTATGCTATGTTTATACACGCAGACCCAAATATGAAGCTTCAGTAAAGATATGTAATTCTGTTATTGACGGTTACAGTTCTAGAGGAATAACGGTTTAAGGCCAACCTATGTAATGTGTTGATCGAGTTGCACCTATCTTCAAGATATGCATGTGTATATTCACGATTAGTTATGATTTTCTTATATTAATCTAAATGTGCCAAATGTGTTTCAAGAAGATTGCAATGTTATGGTTAATTTTCTGAAGCCGACTTAGTGAAGCGACGCGTCTATTTAGTTAGTACTTGCACGGTTGTAATTATGCTTGTGCGCTTAGTAGAGCTGACAAGGATGTTAAGAAGAGTTGTCCTACAGGTCCCATGACCTCATACTTGGTGTATGTACTTATAGAAGGTCATTTGTAATAAGAAGAGTTGCGAAAGCCAGAGATTAGAAAAGCAGAGCAGAGTGTTAAAGCAGTAGAGCTATATTTATCATATGTTGATAATATAGATATTGAAGTAGAATATTTTAGAACATAGAGAAGATTTTTGTAGTGCTCTACAATAGATTAAAGCATTGGCACATAAAAGGAACTGATCAGACAAGTAGTGTCACAAACAACAGTTCACCTTGTTGATATAGTGTGTATCAAATAACCAAAAGGTTGTAGCCTTAACCACTTGGATAGTGAGTCCTTGGACAGTGAGTCCACCACTCCTAATAGGGTTATTGTAAAAGACTCCTAACAGGGTCTGACCCTTAACTAGGTCACTATACTACTGCATTGTAATGTACAACTCCTAACACAGTTGGAAGATCTTTTAACAGGGATCACTATAAATAGTATAGTTCTTTGTGGGTACTAATTCCCACTGGGGTTTTTACCATTTGGTTTCCCCGTAACCAAATTGATGTGTTTTTTAATGTGTTATTTATATGTGCATTTACTTTGTATCAATCTGGATTAATAAGTATAAGATAAAGATTTAAAGTTGCAGATAACTGATTCAACCCCCCCCTCTCAGTTATCTCTGAAGTATTCTAACAATTGGTATCAAAGCTGAGTGCCTTGGAGAGAAAGCCTAATAGCTTAAGGTGGATCAGATGGCATACTTCAAAAAAGAGATCCCTAAGTTTGATGGAGAGAACTATCTAGATTGGAAGAACAAAATGATAACACATCTATAGTGCATTGGATTTGAGATCTTTGAGATTACTACACAAGAAGTTGTAATTCCATCTCTGAAAGACCTTGCAAAGGATGATGCTACTAAAATATAGAAGGAAACATTTACCAATAATGCAATTGCCAAAGAATCCCTAATCAGTGCCTTATCTGACAGTGAATTTTCCAAAATCAAGAAGATTGACAAAGCATATATCATATGGAATTATTTAGAAGACATGTTTGAAGGAGATGTTCAAGAAAAGAATGCACGCAGGAAGACATGGAAGAAGAAATACAATAGTCTTGAGATGTTAACAGAAGAAAACATTAGAGCTTACAATTAGAGGATAAATGAAGCAGTATCCAGAATTAGGAACAATGGTGGTGAAATATCAGAAGAAGATATAATGGATAAGTTATTAACTACTTTGACATCAGACTATGAAAACAAGATCAGTATTCTAGAAGAAA
>MU223437.1:1847951-1859554 GCA_018584345.1 Thuja plicata | reverse complement strand
TCTTTCCTCCTTTGTGATTGTAGTTCTACTTTCTTTGGGGAATGATGTCAATTCATTTGCAATAATATTATATTTCTATGTACATGTTATCTTATAATCATACTGACCCCACATTAGGTAGATCCCTTTTGTGCTCTTATATAAGTTTATGTTTTCTTTCCCTTGATTTGTCTTCCTTTGGGAGCATATCGCAGTGGAAACATAATCCGTAGAGTTGTTGATGTTTCCGTTAAAATCATTGCTCTTGTTAAAGCGTTAGCAATGACTTTAATGTGGGGGCATACACTCTACTCACTTTTTGCACACATGCACATTCAAGATATCTTTTAAGATATACAAACTTTTCCCTTTATGGATTAAAAGAAACTAATCCTTAAAGCATGGTCACACATTTGTACTTTTTTTTAGGATCTCTTGATCCCTCAAGTTTAAATTTACACGGATCTCTTGATCCCGCCATTTTTCAATTTACAATAATTTGATCCCTTTAAGAATGGATCTCCTTGATGGGTTGACTAGTGAGTAGCCACAATCACTAGGTAGTTCAAATCCATCTTTCCAGTTACACTTTTTGTGTGGTTCACATTGAGACATAAGTTCTCATTGGGCGAGATAATCACACCCTCTCTCTCTCTACTTAACTAAGTGATGTCTCTCTTATCGTGATCTTAGGGTTGATAAATACTTAGGTGCCTTGGGGGCTTGAGGGTTTCTTTATCCCTTTTGGTTCCAATAGGATTGCATTTTCTGTATATTCTCCTTTACCAAGAGTTTTTGTTGAGCTCATACTCTTGCTAAAGTGGGGGCTAAATGTATAGTCGGAAAATGGAAGCACTTCCATTGTAGATGTGTGTAGCCTTCCGAGTAAGTGGTTTGGGGTAATGAGAAGTGCCTTGAATGGGTTCCTGATCTTGACAAGGCTTCCTCCCTATTCTATTCCTCTTTCCACTCCTGTTTGGCCTGATTTCTACATTTTGGATGGCAGACTGGTGATTTTGGGCTTCAGGGTCAAGGTCGACATTTTAGGTCTATGTTGACCTTGACCCTGACCTGGGTTAGGGTCAACCTTGACCCTGACCTAGGTTAGGGTCAACCTTGACCTTGACCCAGGGTTTAGATCCCAGGGTCTTGCAGTTTCAGGAGGTCAGCCTTTGTAAAAAGTATTTCCCACTCCCGGGTCGGCTGTTTTGGGTTCCAAAGTGTTGATTCCTAAATTATATTTAATATAGGTGCTCTCCTAGGGGTAAAGGATTTCATGGGATTTAATTCTCCTATGTAGGCCTCCTTGGAAGACTGTGCCCTAATTTCATATAAAAGGGAAGCTTTCTCTCTCATTTTCTCTGAGTCTTCTAACCATCAAGAAGCAAGATTGAGAATTATCATCAAGCATTCCTAATTGAGATCAAGCATTATTAAGTGAAGTTCAAGCAAGCAATCAAGAAATATTTCAAGCAAGAATTCATCCATTCAAGTATCCATTTTCGTGAATGAGATCCATTGGAGTCCATTGAAGGATTGAAGCTACAAGGTGCCATGTTGGTGATCTCTCCATCCACCTTCTTCCAAGCCTTTTTCAAATTCAAGAACCCATTCAAGACTTGGTGTTGGAGATCCACAAGCAAGAGATTGAAGACATCCTACCTTTTTACATTCTACATTTGAAGCATACTTGTGGATTCAAGGATTCGAATCCTCCACAAGGATTTTTTCAAGCAAGATGAATTTATGCATTTACTTTGTTCATTTCTACAATTTCAATTACATATATTTGAGGTTAATTCCAAAACCAGGGTTTGACCAAGGAAAACCCCTCCCCCAAAACAAAAAAATCTCCTTTTTCTTGCAGGTACAGGTACAGAACAGTGGATTGGAACCCATATCTGGATACCCTTTCGACAAACTTTTGGGATCCATGAACAAAGTCACTTTCGGATCTGTGCAAGTCAAGGTCAACATTATTGGGTCAGGGTTGACATTTGTGGGTCAAGGTCGACCTTTTTCATAAGATGACATCAGAACAGAAAATGATTTCTGGGTTTTGTTCATCTTTGCATTTCGGTTCAGTATCAACTGTCAGTTTTTCCAGAAATAGTCTATAGACCTTAGAAAATAGCATTCTTTGATCTGCAATACTTCAAGGTTAGTGCATTTCTCCTATCTTTTCAATTACAGTCATATATCATTCTCATACATATAAATTACATAATTTAAGGTATCTCCTTTGTTATTCTCTTTTCCAAATAGTTGATTCATTTGGGCACTAACCCTTCTCTTGGGTTGATCAACTTGGATCTCCCATTTGTGCATTTGAGGATAAAAAGGAACATCTTATCTTCTCCTTTAATCACAATTGCAATACATAATCAATTCAATTCAATCAAGGTTAAAAGAATCAAATACAATCTAGGTAATTCAAAGAACAATCTACACATCAACCCCTTACATTTCAAAATAATTAATTCACAAACAATCTATAAATCAAATCAATCATTTCTATACCTTATCTATTAAATTTTAGTAACAATCCTATTCCCGATGTTACAGGTACTAAAGACTATGGTTTATGGTATTAAAAAGGTGAGAACTTTTATTTGAAGACATTCACTAATGTTGATTGGGTTGGAAGTGTTGATGACAGGAAAAGAACCAGTGGTGGAGCTTTCTTTCTTGGAAAGAGGTTAGTGTCTTGGACTAGCAAGAAAAATAATTGTATCTCTCAGTCTACAACAGAGGCAAAATATGTTGTTGTAGTAATGAACTATTCAAACATTATATGGTTCAAGCAGTTTTTTTCAGGGATGAAGGAAGAAGTAAAAGAACCAATTATTATATACTGTGACAACACCAGTGCCATTAACATTTCAAAGAATCCTATGATGCACACCAAAACCAAGCATATAGAAATAAAGTATCATTCCTTGAGGGAATCGGTACAGACTAAAGAAGTAAGGTTGGAATATGTGAGTACTAAAGAACAAGTTGCAGACATATTCACCAAACCTTTACCTAAGGATGCATTTTTGTATCTTAGAGGAAATCTAGGGGTACTTCCCCTAACTGAATCTCACTAAAATATAGTTTAGTGATGCATCAACAAGAGCCATAGAGAATATATATCAATTGATGAAGGTACATCAGAGCCCATTGCAGATGAATTAGTACATTTAGGTACATTACAACTTGAAAGAGAAATAGTATTGGCTATTGGTATTGATATTTCTAGTATTGGTGGAGATGGATTGTTTGGCATATGTTGTCAAAGAGGGAGAGGTTTATATAATACAAAATAAATTAATCAAGAAACAAAGTTAGATGTAAGAGGGAGAAATCTTATCAAGAGACAGAGTTTGATGAAAGAGGGAATTTTTGGATAAGAATTAGAATGAAGCTAAATACATTAAAGAAATTTTTATGTTTCTCTACAATTCTTTTTATTATGACATGTTGTATTGCCATCAATGCAAGAGAGGGAGATTGTTGAAGACAATTATAAAATTGTGTATTGTCATTGATGTTACACAAATGTCTACATCGAGATCGACCACAGTTGGTGAATGGAATGAGTTTTAAGTGTTTACTGAGATCATTCGGGTATTGAATATGTTGAGTGTTGACCGAGCCACTCACACAATTCAGTCATGGTCGGGCATTAAAGAAACTCAGTGTTAACCGTGTTGATTATTCAGTGTCAGCCGACTAACAGTGGTTTACATTCTATAATTAATTGGTTATATGAGTCCGACTGAATTATGATTTATTAATTATTTAGAAGTATATTTAAGTTGACTTGATAGGGCTTATTATATATATGAAAGGTCAAGTTTGGATTGAATGTGTAAGTAAGCATGTGTGAAAAGTTGAAGATAAGAAGAAGTGTGGAATTCTATGATATAAAGATTGAAGACGAAATCAGATGGGATTTTGATTGAGTACATAAAACTCAGAGTTGCAATAGAATATTTGATCAGCAAGGATCCAGTTATAATCACAACAGTGATCTAAATCAGCAGAGACAATTTCTTACACATACATGTCAATTCATTGTTACTTTCTAACAATTGTAGCAGTGATCTCAAATCTCTTAACAGAGCAGACTTAACAATATTTTTGTAAATTATCTCACAAGGTATCATTTCTATGTTGAATTATTGAAGACCTCTAACAAGGCCACTCCTCACAGGGTGATTTAAATCCTCTATCAGGTTCACACCTAACAGTGTGTTTTGTAACCTTTAACAGGGTTGGCTCCTAACAGGGCTCACTTCAGAAGAGTGAAAAATAGCAACTAGATACATTGGTGGTTTCTCCCATATTTGGTTTCCACATTAAATATTGGTGTCACCTATGTATATGTTATTTTTTTCATGCTTTATTTTTCTTCACTTAATCACTAAAGTATAATGACATTGGCTATCACAAAGATTTCTTTAACACCCGAGTTACAGAAGAATATCTTAATTAATTGAGTAACAGTGTTATATTGTTTAAGACATCTAAGGGAAAAAGGATTTGTTTTGGAGTAAATCATTCACACCTACCCTCTCATTTACTTATCTCATTTCCAATAGTAGAAATTATGGATGCTTGAATTACTTAGCCTTGTTCACTTGGATTCTTACTTAGGAAAAATGACAGGAGGAGAGCATCATTATATACAAGTCTAGGGCACAATCTTCTAGAGAGGACCACACAGGAGAATTAAATTCCAATTAGAACTATAACCCTAGAAGTGGACCTATATTAAATATAATATAAGATTCGTTACTTTAGAACATGAAACAGACGACCCAGAAGCGGGAAAATAAACTTTTAAATGTCCCCTGGCAGCTGACAAACTTTCCAATTGAAAATAGGAACCTGGGTCGAGGTCAAGGTCAACCCTGACCTAGTTCAGGGTTGATATCGACCCTATCCTAGGTCAAGGTTGAGGTGGACCTTGACCCAGGGACTCAGGACCCCTAGAAAATTTGCCAGGTGTCATAAACAATGCCCAGAGAGGCCCAATAAGGGTCCTAAATTGGCACAGAAGATGTAGAAATGGTAGAAATGAGAGGACAACATGGTGATGGCCCAAAACACCCCCTAAGGAGGGATAAATGTTATTAACATGAAAGTGATTCTATTTTAAGATGATACACTATTATTTAGATTAGTGGTTGAATTTCTTGAGTACCTGTTTGTATTGATTCACCCCCCTCTCAGTACCTAAGAATTCTGACAATACCAGCATAAAAATACAAATAAATAAAGAAGCAATGAAGAGAGATGGAAATTATTTTACATTATGAAAACTTACTAGAAAATTGAATTATATGTGATATATTCTTCCAAGCAAAGAAATAAATAGTAAAGAATGATATCAATGCCCTTAAAGAGAAAGATCATTAAGAAACAAGTCCACATATAGAAGTAGATCATAATATAATATATATAACGAACAGAGAGATAATGAGTCATTTCAAATGAGTAATAGATGAGATAGAGAGACCTCCCNCCCCCCCCCCCCCCCCCCCCCCCCCAAGTGGAAAGATAATGGAAAAGACCTATTATGCTACCAACAATGAATATTTTTCAAAACAAAGGGCGCCCCAATGATGTAAGGTACTAAATTTACATAATAAAGAGAAACATAATAGGGAAAATAGATACTAAGAGCTACATTTTTTAAATAAAGAAAAATCATAAGATCTATTGTTACAGAAAGGAAAGATTTATCTACCAAATCTTGAGAAAATTATCTAATTTCAATATAATTAGCAAGAGAGTGTTTATTACTATGTTGATAAAGAACAATAAATTCACCATTAATAGTTGTATGATTCTTAGGAAAATGTTTATGCAAATTGTTTTTAAAGATCATAAGTGATTCTCCAAAAGATTCTTTTAGCCAAATCAAAATGATCATCACAAGGATGTGTGAAAATGGATGGATATGGTAAAAGAATGTCAAGACGAGGTTTATGTTGTGATGAAGAAGGGAAACTTGTAGATTTATCTATAAAATACAATTCACGCCTAGTGAATTATGTAGGGGTATCTATAGGAACCTTAATACCTTGTTCATATTCTAAGACCTAATCCATTCTAACCTTGATGAGTAGTAATGTCATATCCCAAATTTCAATTAGATTTTAATATAGCAGGAAAAGGAGATCATCTTGAGATTAATGGAAATGTGTTGTATAAAGAGGAATAGGAGGAGAAATATATTATCTTTAGGGAGATAAATATTTCTATCACTATTTCAATTTTATTTAGGTGGATAAGAAGAGTGTTTATAAAGATCTTCATGTCTACTTAATGTTTTTGATTGCTAGTAAAAATAGGTTTTATGGGGACCCAAAACCCCTTACACCCATTACGAAAAGATAGACAACATAAAAAGGACTAAATAGAGACAGGACTAAGACCCAGCCTGCTAAACCCATAACAAAATAGACAACTAGAGAAGAAATCCAGAAACTAGCTAGACTCTCTGACAGCCAAAAGATAAAAAATGAAGCAGAAAAAATAGGGGAATTGCAGGAACTAGGCGAAATCTAGGAGACTGCCTTCCGCTACCTTCTTATCTTTGGAGACTTTTTTTATGGTAGAGTTGAAATCTGAAAGCTCCAAAATCCTATGTTGGATTTTCTTTTTCTTGGCTGAGAGCGTGTGCTTTCATAGACCTGCATCTTCCATGTCATCCTTTTCATCATCAATCTGCACAGTGGGGGAACTAGAATCCATCTCATAATTAATGGAATTAAAACACTCCATAGTGGAACCCATGAAGATATTTTTATCCTTCATATGTTTTTTCAATGTGTTATCTTGAATGTCAAATCTATCATGCAGAGTCTTCAGATTTTTCCCATCCTCTTAGTTTTGTTTACCATCAACCCCTGCCGATCCAGAATCTTGATTACCTTGGATGAGATCAACACGAGCAGACAGATCTCGAAAGCTGAGATGGAGACTTTTGATTTCCTTAAATACCCATTTCATTAGTTGAAATAAGTATAATGACATTGCCTTTGAAGTTTGAAGGACTCCAAATGGGGGCTCAATTTTGTCGTTCATGTCCTCCTGGAGAAGTTGGACATTACACTCCTACATATCCACCAGTCTAGAGAAAGGAATGTTCTTAGAATTAGCAGGGATATGGTCCTTCTCAATAGTGTCATGACCTGGGGTTTCCTCCTCTTTCCTCTCCAACTACACATCCATAAACACCTTGAGCTTTGGAGAGATGGGATTTTCATGCTCTTCCAAACTTGCATAATTGACCAAAATAGGAACTTTTTGGCCACCCACATTCTCCTCAGTGACCTCAGGAACTTTACATTTCTCCTTAACAATATGGGCTCCCATAGTTTTGACCTTATCTTCACCGGAGGCACTCACCAAAATAGACAGAGACTCCTTACTCTCGTCATTAGAATGGGAGTAGGGGAAGTGGTATATTTCATTATAACCATTGACACTCTCAACATTCAAGTCCATGTCCATACCCTTATTTTTTTCAAATTTCAACTTTTTAACAGTCGACTCTATCGTTTCTTCACCCATCCTAATACTTTTTCCCACTTTAGCAGAGCCTCATGTCTACTTAATGTTATTCTTGGAGAGAATTCATCAAGAAAATTCTTAACATCAGGATTATGAATAATGCTTTAATATAATAAAGATTGTTTAAGGTCATCTAAAAAGTCCATAAACTAGCTTCCCAAATGTTATCCATTAAGGTGGGTTAAGTGAGAGAGTATCTAGGTCTTACTAAGATGGTATCATTAAGAGATACATTTCTATCATCATGATAAATTGACACCATAAAGGTAAGATTGGGAATATTTATACTAATGTTATCTATAGGTTCATTCACAAATACTCTTATGTAATCAACATATTTCATGCATTTTGATAAAAAAAACAATGAACTTTGAAACCACATGAAACATTGGTAGAAGACTTCAAATATGCCATAATACCATATTGAAGAACACCATGAAGAAATTCTAATATCATAAAATGTAAGAAAGTGTAATTCACTCCATGCGATTGATATAGAAGAGTAAGGAGAAATATAATAAAATAAATTATCACACACCAATCTAATTAAACTCCATGAAAGATACCCCAATTAGATCCAAATATACAATAAAGAATATCTAACACCAAAATCAGATTAAAAGTGTTATAAGTCAGGTTTACCAAAATGTACAATAGGAAAATGGAAGAAATGTAAACAAATAGATTACTCCTCACTTTCAAACATTCACATTTGAAAGGAAGATGTAACAATGGGAAAATAAAGATCTCAAGACCCAAATACCACAATCATCCTTCGCAAAATATGTAAAATTAAAATAGGTAGAGAAAATTAAAAAAAAAAAGAAACAAAGATTAGGAAATATTTATGTGTTCTTGAAATTGAGATAGAAGGTATGTTGTTTCAAATCTAAATTTCTAATAGAAAAATTATGAAAAATACTTGTAACTATTGATCTAGATCCTGAAGATTGTAACCTATATATAGACCAAAATTTAGCTAATTGTCAAAGGTATAGAGTGCCTAAAATGTTCTGTACCCAGTAATAGAAAGCCTACAAAATTTTGTACCTTGGGTTTATGAAAAAATTATTCAAGGATGCTCAGATTCTTCTTGTTCTTCCAAAAAAAATTAATACCTTTGTAAGTTGTTTCTAGAAATATAAAAATGGGGAAGGTGGTTGAATAAACTAGTTTTCCTTAGTCAAACTCCTATTTACAAATCAACCTTGAAATAAAATAAAATAAAGTTTGTTGCCTTGTAGTAGTGGCTAGATCTAATAAACAAAGTGTACTATACCTTGGGAAAGAAAATACTTCTTTAAATGTTAATGCAATAGATTTGAGTTAACACAAAACCCCAAAAGGAAATCATGAAAGAAAAAAAATTATGTAATGGATATTGTAACTTGTTGTAATGTTTGATTGAGGGAGAAAGAAGAACACTTTAAGAGGTATATGTATCTCCTTCCTTAACAAAGAAATCATTTCATTATCATTCAATAAGGGAAATCAGTTGATTCTATTGATAAGATCACCTTGAATGCTGGAGAAGAATATTAGATCTCTAATTCCTTGACTTGATACCTCGATGGCTCTTGAACTTGATTTTATTCCTTCCATTTGATAGTTTGAATGCTTGGAAATAATCATGGATAATAATGATATATTGGTGAAAAAAATTACAATTAAGTTATTTATATACATCTCACAATATTTTATGGGTTAAAACTTAGGCAGGCCAACCTAATGACCTATTTTTCTGACAAAAACCTTGACACAAAGCCCCGGTTCAATTTTGCACCACATTAGGTAAGAGCATAACATATAAAAAAATATGTTCCTAGGTACATAATGCCCAAAATGTTATGTACCTAGTAAAAATGGCAAAAAATTGGATTGGGTGTCGAGATGATAGTGTAGATGCGAGATTATTAAGTACAACTAGTTCTAAGGTTGGGACAAAACTGAAAGGCCACAAATAGGACTATAAGACCCAAGAAATAAAATGAACTATGGGATTGGTTAGATAGAGAAACACACCTATAAATAAGGGCTTACCATAAGTTTCAACAAGATATAGATGAAAGAGGAACCATATTTAAATTTAGGTGTCCATTAAGTTCCATAATGATGCATTCAAGGATGGAAAAACTTCAAAAGATTAGTTTGATCCTTGTTGCCAATGCAACACAATAAAAACAACAAGCCAAAAAAAAAGACAAGATGGGTAAAATGAGATATCAGCCTTGTATTTTTCTTAGAAAATCATTTACAATAGATCTGCACCATGCAGTCTTACATGCCAGGCACACATGCCTGATTATGATAAAAAAAAAACCTCTTACAAAGCCTATCCAAATAACACAAAATAATCTTATGAAAATCACTAGTCCCTTAGGAACAAGTCCATAAGTTTATAAATAAATTACAATCAATGATCGACCTAGAAAAGATCACATTTTACAAGAACAAGAAAACATATTACAACAATTAGGTCAGGACCCAAAAACAACTAGATCAACCTCCAATGAAAATAATAATATATGTGATCATCCAATAAGGTTGGTCTCAAACGCATAAGTCAGCTGGCATGATCGCAAATGGAGATTCCAATATGTAGATCGTAAAATAATAAAAAGACCCAAAGACTGGCTGGGAAAATGAAGAATAGGACAATCATGCAAAGAATCAGCAATAACTCTAGTGTGATGAATCCAAATGAGTTTTGATCATAGGATAAGATACATGATGAATCCAAGAACATAGTGTAATGATGACAATAAAAAATAACTATCAAAGATCAACTGCCACTCAAAACACCAAATATTTCCCAATTGGAACAAAATAGAAAGAAAACTAAAGGAAATGTTTTTGGTTGATGCAATATTGCTAATATCCCAAGATGCTCCTAAATTAGACACTGGGACACTTGAAAATTATTCATCTCACTTTGGTAGTGCCAAAGGAAAACTATAGTGGTCAACCTCAGCCTAAGAAATCCATGAAGAATCTTCCACTAGTCTATCCTTCCATTTGAAAAGATTACCATATACTGCTTACCCGTTGTAACTCGACCAAATATTCTATCCAATATCTTCTCTATTTGATCCATCTTCTTCTAAGGATAGTGTTTTCCAACATATGATTCTTCACTACTACTACTACAATTTGGTTGATGGTATTCATACAAATTAGAAACATTAAACAATGGGTATATATCCATGTCCTCTTATAATTCCACTTTATATGCATTCCCTAAATCAAATTTCCTCAAGATTTTTCAAGGACCAACCTTCTTCATCTTCAAATTGTTATAAGTAACAATGCAAAATATACCCTTCTGAAAGTATACCATAACTTTATTTGCTACTTTAAATTCCTTATGTCTTATCTTCATGTTGTCTCTCTTCTTATAAACATGATTCATTTCCTCCAAATAATGTCTTACTCCTTCATGTAATAATCTCATAACCTCGGTAAATTCCACTCCTTCAATACTTCTCTTAACTTCATGACTGATATTCCTTAATTCTACTACTCCCCTAGGATTAAACCCAGTAACCACTCTAAATGGTGTCTTCCTTGTAATCCTATTTACTAAATTGTTATAAGAAAACTCTACTTGTGGAAAAACTAAATCACAATTTCTAGGTTTATTTCCAACTAAACACCTCAAAAAGTTCCCTAAACTTAAAATCATCTTTCATCTTCTTCCAAAGTATCCTCCAAAAATAACCAAAAAACATAATATCCCTATTTCAAACAATGTTCTAAGGTAATGCATTCAATCTCACAATCTCCCTGAATAATAAATCATCTACATGCATTACGTGTGGTCTTCATACAAGGAATAAAATGTTCCATCTTACAAAAACTTTTGACAACCAAAAAGATAGAATTATAGCCTCTCTGTATTCTAGGAAAGCCAAATACAAAATCCATACTAGGGTGCCAGCAAGAAGTTGAGTCCACTTTTTGGGCAAAAAGTGGAAGTGTTTTCCCTGATTTTCAAGTTGTCTATCAATTGATGTCAAAATTTGAGGCACTTAGAGATTGAATATAAAAAAAAT
>MU223437.1:1825966-1838815 GCA_018584345.1 Thuja plicata | reverse complement strand
TATATATATAAAGTGACCCAAATTTGAATTCCTTAGTTTTGTCTCTCTTGATTTGTCTTAGTTTCTCCATGAACTGTTGTGCAAGAACTTTGCATAGGTTCCACTTGACATTTTCCTTTACCATTTTATATACCATCATTATAATACCAGAAACAACTAAGTTAGGTCAGATGCTATAATGATGTTTGTATGTAAAAATTGTTGCAAATAATCTAACTTCTTGCTGGAAGATGTCAACCACTAACATGGATCACTTATTCCATCTTGACTGAGTTAGGGTTTCTACCTTCTTCTCGGTGTTCTTCTTAGCAACATTAAATATCATCGATGTATCCATATTCACAACTTTTCTAGTGATCTAAATACCTTTTAATTATCGATTCTATGAGTTTATGCTTCATCCAATCATGCAATGCACTGGCTTCTTTGTTCTTCTCACTCAAATATTTGTTCTTCTTCATCTCTTCTCTTCCAACAATGATTATATAAGTTCCTTTGATTGTCCTTATACTTTTCTATGTAGACAAATGATACAGTTCCCTAAAAACCCATCTCTGCACATGATCCATTCAATTAACAATCTCACGATCACAGGATATAGACTATAAATCTATGTGACAATAGATATATGTTCCATAATATCTATACATACTCTCCCTAATCTCGCAAGAGCTTAATCTTCACAATTAGGGGCTGGATAGATTTCTGATGTTTCTTTACAATGCTCCCCCTAAGGTACTTCTTGGCCATCGAGGTTGATGTAGAAATGTTAGCATTAGGTGAAGACTCAGTAGCATCTATTGACTCTCCCTGAACCTTTTCCTCATTTAGTTCCTTTATCTTCCATACCTTATAACTGTTCACATCCACTGCTTTCCTAAAATAACTATTAAATTCATCTGCAATAGTCTTAGCATCACCAATATTCATGTTTACAACAATAGGTGGAGGTCCACTTCTATTTTGAGTTCCATTATACCTGCAAAAATTCTCTATGTGTCCTAGATTATGACATTTGGAACATGTACGAGGTGGTATATTCTGATTAATCTGCAAGTTACAATACTTTGCAATGTGTCCAAAGTTAATTCATTTGTAACATGTGATCCTAGTTGTTGTTCCTTCTCTAATATAATCTTGCTTGGTTCTCGATTGATTAGGCTTCCTGCAATCTAGCTTCTTGTGTCCATATGCATGAAAATTAAAACAATAGATAGAAAAAGGATTTCTAAGAAATTTTACCTCTACAGTCTCTCTTCATGTGGCCAATCTTGTTACATCTAAAGCATCTACCTATGAGATGTCTGATCTATTCTTTAGGTTCTTCAAGAGTAGGTCTTTCTTCATCAGTCTTCACTACAGATTTGTCTTCCTAAGCCTTTGAACATTCAACTTCATTTAAGCCAAGTCAAGTCATGTCTCTTTTAGGATTATTTCTTTCTCTCTTCTCATCAATCTTATCACTGCTCATATGAAGTTTGTCAATACATTTCTGAGCCCCAACAAGTTCTCCCTTTATGATTTGATTATATTTCTATAATTGTAGATATTTTATCTTATAGTCATCTAGTTCAATCTGCATTTATCCCATCTGAATATTAGCACCTTTTAAGGTTTCTTCAATTGTTTCTATCATTCTTTACAAGTTGAATCTCTTTAGCCATGCGAAAAGAAGAAGTTTCATGATAAGGCTTCAAAGTATCTTTCTCTTGTTCAAGTTGATTTATCTAATCTAAAGTATCACTGACTGAGTCCTCTTTTATCTTATCTATAAGATCTTGTCTCTGACTCATGGATAGTTCAAGTTGTTCCTTCAGTTTTTTTATGGAACCTTCTCTTCTCAATTTGAATTTCAAGTCACCATTTTCTTCTTTAGCCTTATCAAGGTCTTCAAGTGTTGCTTCAAAGTTTTCTTCAAAACTTTTAGAATCCATCTTCACATCCCTTAAGCTGTTAGAATTACTCTCCAAAGGCCAAAATCTCTGATACCAATTGTTAGGATTAAGTAATACTAAGAGGGGGGGTTAATCAGTATTGCAACATTTTAAACATAAACTTCTCAAATTCCAACTTAACCATATAATTGTTGAAATGAAAAGAACATAAGTTCACAAAACACACAACTCATAACACCATGAATTTTTTCTTGAGGAAACCCTGGAAAAGGGAAAACCCCAATGCGGATGATACCCACAAATATGCATTAAAAGTATTACGTCCCTGTTAAGAGACCTAGCCATGTTAGGAGCTGAACATTACATTAGTATATTTCCCTGTTAAAGGAATACAAAACCTGTTAAAGGTATACAGTGAGCTCACTACTCATACAATAAAAAATATGTCTCTGTTACAATGTTTTATCAAAATGAAAATAAACAAGCATCTATTCATTCATTCACATACATACCATATGACACTTCTCAAAAGCTCTTCAGATATATATATATATATATATATATATATATATATATATATATATATATATATATATATCGACTCTCAAATACATGAGAAAATAGAAGCAACACTTATACAAAAGTAAATACAAAGTTGACGATCGTACACAATCAAAATATAGGTAATACCTAATCCAAATCCAATATAGCACATTTGGATTTCACGTTACACTTCCTCAATCATTGCGACCATTCAACTACGATGTCTTTCTATATCATTGTCTTTGCATCTCTTCAAAAATCTATATCTTTTATCTCTAAAATCCAAACCTCAAGTGACCTTAACTAAGGTCTAGCATACCCCAAAATATCTTTCTCTAAGCTCACATATCTTCATTCCTCATATACAGTGTTTGCTTCCCTAAACTGTACTCTTGTACCCCGTTAACTGATTTTTAGACTAAGCCATTTTTGCAAGCCTTAACTCCAACACTGTGTTCAACTCCAACAAATCATTCATAACTGATGCATTTCCATAAATTACAACCCTAATGTGTTCCCGAATAATCCTAGATGAGCCACCTAGGATTCTTTCAACCACCACCCACAAACAAACCCTAATTGCAAAACCCTACAACCTCGCTCTAATACCACTTCATGTAGTCAAGGATGGAGAAACCTAAAAAGACCAGTCTGATCCTTGCGACCAATGCAACACAACAAAAAAAACCAAGATTGGTAGAGTGAGAGATCAACCTTCTATTATTGTCAGAAAAATATTTACAATAGATGTGCAACATGCAGTCATACATGCCAAGTACACATGCCTGAATATGACCAGAAAACCTCTTACAAACCCTAGCCAACTAACGCCAAATAATCTTATGAGAAACACCTATCCCTTAGGAACAAGTTCATAAGCTTATCATTCGTTAGTGTGACCTCCCTTTCATAAGCCAAGTAATTACAATCATTCGTCGACCTAGCAAAGATCATATTTTATAAGTATAAGAAAATGTGTAACAATAATTAGGTCAAGACACAAAAACACCTGGACCAACCTCCAATACAAACAATAAGAGAGGTTATCATACAATAAGGTTGACCTCAAATTTATAAGTGAGATGACATGATTGCACACGGTGATTCAATTCAATAGATCAAAAAATGATTAAAAAAACCAAAGACTAACTAGGAAAATGAAGAACATGATAGTCATGCAAAGAATCTGTAATAACTCCACTGCGATGAATCCAAATGAGTTATGATCATAAGATAACATCTAGGAAGAATCCAAGAACATATTGTCATGATCGCAACCAAAAAAAAATCACAGATTGGCCACCACTCAAAACACCAAAAACTACCCAACTGGACTAGAACAGAAAATAGACTAAAGGAAAAAATTTTGGTCGATGCAAGATTGCTAAGATCCCAAGATGCTTATGCATCACATATGAGGTCCTATTATAGAAAACACACAAAGGTGAGCACAAAATATTCCTTTTATTGTCCACTAATTAGTTGCTTACAATTTAGGATGGTACACCACCTTACCAAAAAAACTCCAAGGCTTGCCTGACTTTTAATCTGTCTTTGATTATATATTAGATTGTGAATTTTTCTTCTCACTTATATGTACAACAAGTGCATAAGATTTATAAATTTTTAAATTGCACATCATTACGAGCTTATCTTGCTCATTTTTAAGGTAGTCAATAAAAGAATTGAGAGTGTACATCTTCCAACTTGCTGTAATTCTAAGCCCCACTATGTGAAAACAATAGACAAATACATCTATTCTAGAGCGATTTAAATAAAATGGAAAGAATTAATTTATTTTCATGCACGGACTTGTCAATTCTGTATTATATCAACTAAAGGAATAAGGCCTTGAATTTTTTGAAGAAGTATTGAATGTTTTCAAAACTATATGAATCTAAAGAGTAGAGTTCATTTTCAAGGATGTGACCCCACATCTCATCTTGCTTCCCAAAAAGAGCCTCCAACATAGTCGAAAGCTAGTTTACATTTGTGCATCCTTCGATATAAAACACCAATTATGGATACACGAATAATCATAAAATACATAAAGCCTCATCCATGCGGTTGAAATATTTAGATTTCTCAACTGAAAAGTTTGGTTCAACCTCTTTTTTTTAGGATTGTTCGATACAAGCCTATAATTCAGAGTTAAAGCAGAATCTTTCGCTTCCATTCAAAATAGTTGTATGGTGTGAGAAGAGTAGAGGCTGGAAATTCCATTATTTATAAGAGATCTGATCTTTAATACCTACAAAAAAGTGTACATTTTTTCTTCCTACCTCCCATAATCTAATACCATGATGTAAAATTTGTAGCTATAACTACACAACGATCTAGCTAGGACTCAAAATTCAAATTTTCAACTTGCACAAAATTTATTGATTAGAAAATAGAGCAGCGGAATGAAATTAAATCTCTCATATTCAATTATCAATAGCTTAGATGAATAGATATACAATGCTGAAACTACCATTTGAAATCGAAATTACAGTGAAGATTATTGAACCACTAAAGAATTAGCATCAACTTCTTCTTACATAGGGTTACCGGAAATTTAAATTAATACTAACAAGAACTTCTATTTCAAGTATTTTTAGATTAAATTGTGTGTTTATTTGATTGATGTTTGAGATCACATTCACTGATTCATTATCAAAAAGGAAAAATAGAAAAAAAAAATATAGATGATGAATTTCTAATTGTGATTCTAAACATCCAATAAATAAACAGATAATTTAATCTTAATATTTGTATTAGACAATAATTATCTTTCTGTTACAAAACATCACCAAAAATTTGTAATCATTTTATCTTTACATTTACATACAATTTTTTTTTTTTTTAAACATTTCTTATCCCTAAAAGCTTTCTGAAAAGATTAATACTCAATTTTAAGAGTCTTATCTTCATGTTACCTTCCAAACAAAACCCCTCGCATCCATCGAGGTTCTATTTTTCAACTATACTTTTACTTAAAAACATTTAAAAAATAAATAAATAACATTAACTAATTAATTCTCGATTTTAAGAGTCTTATCTTTGATTACCTCGCAAACAAAACCCCTCACATTTTTCCATCCACATTCTATGTCTCAACTATACTTCTACTTTAGAATATATTAATAAAAAAGACATTAACTGAATTATTCACACTAACATATAGTTTCTCTCGTCCTTGTCCCTCTTCTCCTTGTCCCTGTATTGAATATGCAAATAATCTTGGTATATTCTCTCATACTCTCTCTTGCTTACACTGATTCTCACCCCTCCACCCATCCATTTCAACTTGTTACTACACATATTTCTACCCTTCAAAGATTACTGAAACGTGAAGAGACATATTAGTACGAAGAAGGATTTTGCTTAAGAAATCATAAGTTATCCTGTTTCTTATGACATATCTGCGTATCCATTTCTCATGAGTAATATGGCATGTTCAACCCAATTGCTCAACTTAGCACATAATGAAACAATAAATATGACGGTATAATTAAATCATTATTGCCCATCTTACAGGAATAATGAAACAATAAATATGATGAAAAATAAAATCCCAAACATCTCAGTTGAGGCCGATAAATTCAAGTTAGGGTTGATTATATATTTTGCCACGATTACAAGATTTTTATCGCTTTCCTTTTACGGATTTATGTCTTGAAATATATGGTTCTCATGAATGGCATGTACGTTTTGTTAATAGTATATATACAATCATTTACTGTTTGGAAAACCTGTTGGTCTGAATGTGATCTTATCAACTTTCCGTCTATCCCAAAATATGCGTAGAACTCACTGGCAACAAATTAAAATATTTATCTCGGTACCAACAGACCACAAGTACTTGTACTTTAAATCTTCTGTTCGAAGGATTTGATGATGTCAATAATTATTTCACTCTTAACAAAGGTGGAAACGTCTAAATGTGCAACTAAAACGTAAATCTTACAAAGGGGGACACTTGGTTTTTTTTTCACTTTTTTGAAACTTTCCTTATGCATTTTACATTTTAGTTGCACATTTAAGCCAATACCAACAAAGGTCACCAAGAATGAGTTATCATTAGGCCAACAAAATGCCTTCACATTACCTTCACATTAACCCGTGGCTATCCAGCAAACTAAACCATAAAATATATAAGGAAATAAAAACTAAGTGTCCCATCAAAGAACACGCTTTTTATCCACATTAGATGCATTTTGGTGCCAAACAGACCGTAATCTTGAAAAAACAAACAATCCAGGTTACCTATATTACACTCTAGTATTACATATATTTACACTAATGATCGTTACAACCCGTTATGGAACTGCTTTTTCCCATCATAGAAGCCAAACTGTCCTTTTGCCTTTCTCTTCCTCTCCTGCTGCTCCCTTTCACAGACCTTGCATTCCTCCTCCTCCAATTTAACACCTGGAAAAAGATTCAAAGTGGCGGACCGCGAGGACTGGCTTAGATTGGCACCAAATACCATAACACCAGAAGAGGAGGAAGAAGAAGAAACAGAACTTTGCCTGACAAGGCTCTGAGAGTCCAGACACGAACGATTCCCATCATGTGACGCAGATTCCTCTGAAGCATTGGCAGGACTACTTTTTAGGGTTTCCCAATGAAGCGAACTGTGCCCAAACTCTAAGCAGTAGACAGGAAATCCTTTTAGAGTTTCGCAAGGAAGAGACCTCTGGCCAATGCAAACCGGCGGCGGCGAGGAGGGCACCGGCGTCGACTTGAGGGAACCCGCGAGTAGTGCGAGGAACTGCGAGGAATGGAGGTAAGCATGACTGGCTACTGCCGGTTTTAGGGCGTCCGTACGAAACTCACTAGATGTCCGGCGGCGAAAGCTGAAGTAGAGCTGCCCAGAAATAGCAGTCGTGCGCTCGAATCGAACAATATCCCCGGCCTGCAGTCCCTTCTCTTTCACATAGCGGTTCCAGCCCTTGGTGAAAACGTAGCTCTTGCTGCTGTTCCAGTAAGAGTACCGGAACCGCCACGTTCTTCCCGTGGAATCCTTGAAATGGAGCAGGAGACTCTTTCCGGTAGAGCAATCGCCGAGAGGAAAGTATTTCTCAGCGTACTGCTTCGGAATCACGAGGCGGTTCAGCTTCCCCACGTCACTGGGCGTCACGGCCTTCTCGAACAGGTGCTCGCGAGGGGAATCTCTGACCGTTTCTGAGGGACCCGACGGTTTGGCTTTCTCGGAAAACGAAGAATAGTTCGTCACGTTTGAGCTGATTTCCCTGATGTATTGCTGGAGCTCGTCTTGAAATGTGTGCTTTCTGAGCATATCAATGATTTCGGACTTGGAGTGGCGGTGGAGGAAAACGGTCTCCGGATCCGCCTCGTCGAGAGAGGGGAAGTTGGTGACGGCATCGCGGCCGCGGAATTTGAAGGCGGCGCTGTCGTATGCGCGGGCCGCGATTTCTTCAGTGTTGAATGTGCCGAGCCACACCCGCTGGTGTTTCTCATATATCTGCGCTCCCCACCGCCCGTTCGGCTGCGGAACGACGCCCTTGTATTTTGACGACGGTAGTTTCCCCGTTTCCGCTCGCTTGTTGAGCTCTTCCATTGGACTGGTCTGATTGTTGTTGGTTTCGGTGATTCCGCTGCCCCTGCGTTGGAATGGAGATGATTTGTTTGGCGGAGTAGCGTTCTTGGGAACCGTGCTGGGCGAGGTGGCGTTGCAGTCCTCATTGATGCAGTCGCTTCCGCCTTCATCTAGATCTGCGCGGGATTTTTGGTCTGGTGCGGAGTAATTTTTCTCGCATCTGGAATTCGTTGAGCTGTCGATCTCTCCCACCGAAGAGCAGCCGCTGAAGCTGAGTGCCATGCCGGGATTGAATAATCGCTGAATGGAAGAAAAGCCTAATATCAGATTCTCGCTATCTATAATATTAGCTATTGTGGGTTTGAGATAGGATTTTCTATGAGTTAACCTAATATCAGATTCTCACGATCTATAATATTAGTTATTGTGGTTTAGAGATAGGATTTTCTATGAGTTTCAACAATAATGTTTTCGATCGCATTTGTTTATTTACGAGGATAAGAACGAGTTGAAGGAGATAAAATAGATTGTGATTGATAACTGTTTCTTGATTAGATTGTGAATGTTTTAGATTGTATTTTACAAACTAGCTTGAAGATAATATAAATCAAAAGGACACAAAGAATGGATCATAAAGTGGTTTCACGATATTGATGGAAAAACTTAAGCTGATGACCACTGTTTCTGAAATAGATGAGTTTTTATATCAATATTTCAAATCAATCTCCGTAATCTATTTTATAACTTTTTTATCTATTATCTCCAAAATAAATCACTGAATACAAAACCTCACATAATCTGATCTATAAACAAAGATCACGCAATATCTGTTTATTGAACAATTAAAAGATCTTAGCCATTAACAGACCTTGAAAGGTGGAAGCGCAAAGGGGTGAGGCCGCAACGCCTGTGAACATTTTATCTTCCCAAGGTTTAAGACACCCCAGAGCTCTTTGAAATTGGAGGATTTTCTTTGAGTTTCTACATTAATGTTTTGGATCTCAATCGTTTATTTATGAGAATAATAACGAGTTAAAGGAGACATAAAATAGATTGTGACTGTTACGTGTTTCTTGATAAGATTGTGTGATATTTTACATCAATGTTTTAGATTGTACGAGCCATCTTGAAGATAATAAGAATCTAGAGGACACCTAGAATGAATCATAAAGGGCAATCTAAAATGTTGATAGAGAAACTCACACTGACTCTGAATGTTTCTGAATTAGCAGATTTTGTAGGAGTTTTTATATCAATATTTGGAATGACATTCCATGATCTATTTTAGTACTTTGAGCTTTCTATTACCTCCAAAATAGATCACTGAATACAAAAGCTCTCACAATCTGATCTAGAAACAAATATCACGCAACATCAGTTCATTGAACAATCAAAAACTTAAAAAAAAATTGTTTCCATAACTAAATTACGGAATATACAGTACGGGTTCTAAACATCTAAGCCATTCACAGACCTTGAAAGGGGGAAGGGCAACGGGCGAGACCCCAACGCCTGTGAACATTTTCTCTTCCCGAGGTATAAGACACTCCAGCGCTCTTTCAAATTGCAGGCACAACTCCTCGCCTGAATTGATACTGTCAAAGCTACATATTCAGCTAATAGATATTATGTGTACCCTAATGTGCACTGGAAGTCGTTGAATGATGATTTCAACTCGATACGTAATATCGCCCGATATCATGGATCAATGAAGGAAATGTTTATATATATAAAAAATGGGCCAAAAATATCCTGACCACCTTCTCTCGCCTCACCATGGTCCGGGGAACTCGCATCGGGCATTAGGTCATTGTACTAATTAACTCAGGAGTTAAGAGGTCAACACCAGAAGCCGCCCACGGTACTGCAATTCAGGGTAGCAATGGAAACAAACAATGTATGTAGTCTTGTAACACAAAGTACGATTCCAGAGACAGTTTCCCACAAGTTGTTGGATATGTGCAGCCTACATTTATGACTTGAAAAACAATGACCAGCAAAAATTATCCTGTTTCTTTCGAGACATGGTAGCTGGCAAGGGCCTATCCACTTGGAAATCCTGTACCCACCTCAGCGTTTGACTGTTCCTGGCTGCTGGATTTTTTAATTTGTTTTACTTGTATTTAAAACCTACTGCCCAAACTACTAGTGAGTTGCAACTAGGCTTCTTCAATGATTACCGCCCTGGAATAGTTTTATTGAGCTTGCACCTCAGACGCCGCTTTATTTCCTATTTTTGACTAATTTAGATTATCCTTGGATTTCGAATTCTCAATTCCAGTAATCACTGCTAGATATTTTATGTTTCTTATTATTGCTAGATATTTGTTGCTGTCCCACCTTGTGGGAGATTCCTGTATACCAATGTAGGCCCATCGAACATAAAACCCTCGTGGTACGTTTGTCCACCTCACTATCAATGACTGAGTTATTGTGATGCCTAAATTTTGTCGTCTCTGCTTGTGAACCATCCGAAATAACCTAATTTCGAGAAAGGTTCCCTACAAGTGGAAAGTTTTTTCTTCATCAGTTTTCTACTCTGCTTGGATATGAATGGATGCGAATAGGTTGAGTTTTGCTAAATTTTCGTTCTATTTTAATGACATTTGCCAGGTCGCGTATCACATGTTCTAACTCATGCCATGTCTTTTCAAGGCTACTCTAGTTTATTAATAAGTACAAAAATTATATTACGCATGCTAATTCTATTTAATAAAAACTTTTTGTTTTAGCCCACCTATGCTTATTGAAATAGGTGAATTTAATTCAACATTTATTCGTTTGCAATCATTCTAATAACATTTTCTCTCATATACTACTTCTGGTGGCTCTTGCACATTACACTGTTTTCCTACGGAGTTGGATGCTGCTCGCTGGACAATTATTCATAAAAACAAAATGGTCATTCCCTTGGACCCAACTATGATCTTCATTAGGTGTTCTTTGAATATTAATCGTCATTTCAAACAATATTTGTTTCACTTGATTTGTTTTAAGTTGGCTCCATTTTTGTTGTTTCTTGTTTTAAGTTGGCTCTATTTTTGTTGTTTGCGGGTAAGCTGTTATATATATATATATAGAGAGAGAGAGAGAGAGAGAGAGAGAGAGAGAGAGTAACGTATGGAATTGATGCGTTACATAAATGTAAGATAAAATATGTGTGTTGGGGGTTGATTTGATTTATAAATTGATTATCTTAAAATGTAAAGTGTTGATGTGTAAATTGTTCTTTGAATTACCTAGATAGTATTGGATTTCTTAACCTTAATTGAATTGTATTGATTAAGTATTGCAATTGTGATTAAGAAGAAGATAAGATATTCCTTTTTTTCCTCAAATGCACAAATGGGAGATCCAAATTGATCAACCCAAGAGAAGGGTTAATGCACAAATGAATCAACTATTTGGAAAGGAGAATAACAAAGGAGATACCTTAAATTCTGTTAATTTTACGTATAGAAATGATATATGACTGTAATTGAAAAGATCTGAGAAATGCACTAACCTTGAAATATTACAGATCAAAGAATGCTATTTTCTGAGGTCTGTAGACTGCTTCTGGAAAAACTGACAGTTGATACCGAACCGAAATGCAAAGACGAACAAAACCCAGAAATCATTTTTTGTTCCGATGTCGTATTATGAAAAAGGTCGACCTTGACCCACAAATGCCAACCCTGACCCAATAATGTCGACCCTGACCTGCACAGATCCGAAAGTGACTTTGTTTGCGGATCCTGAAAGTTTGCCAAAAAGGGTATCCAGATCTGGGTTGAAATCCACTGTTCTGTACCTGTACCTATAAGAAAAAGGAGATTGTTTTGTTGTGGGGGAGGGGTTTGCCTTTGTCAAACCCTGGTTTTGGAATTAACCTCAAATATATGTAATTGAAATTGCAGAAATGGACAAAGTAAATGCATAAATTCACCTTGCTTGAAAAAGTCCTTGTGGCTGATTCGAATCCTTGAATCCACAATTATGCTTCAAATGTAGAATGTAGAAAAGTAGGATGTCTTCAATCTCTTGCTTGTAGATCTCCAACACCAAGTCTTGAATGGGTTCTTGAATTTGGAATAGGCTTGGAAGAAAGTGGATGGAGAGATCACCAAAAGGGAACCTTGTAGCTTCAATCCTTCAATGGCCTCCAATGGATCTCCGTCATGAAAATGGATACTTGAATGGATGAATGCTTGCTTGAACTTCACTTGATAATGCTTGATCTCAATTGGGAATGCTTGATGATAATCCTCAATCTTGCTCTTTTGATGGTTGGAAGACTTAGAGAAAATGAGGGAGAAAGCTTCCCTTTTATATAAAATTAGGGCACAATCTTCCAAGGAGGCCTACATAGGAGAATTAAATTCTCATTAAAGCCTTTACCCCTAGGAGGGGACCTATATTAAATATAATTTAGGAATCAACGCTTCGGAACCCAAAACAGTCAACCTGGAAGCGGGAAATACTTTTTGCAAAGGCCGACCTCCTGAAACTACAAGAGCCCGGGACCTGAACCCTGGGTCAAAGTCAAGGTCGACCCTAACCTAGGTCAGGGTCGAGGTCAACCCTGACCTAGGTCAGGGTCGAGGTTGACATAGACATAAAATGTCGACCTTGACCCTGAAGCCCAGAATCACCAGTCTTCCATCTAGAATGCAAAAATCAGGCCAAATAGAAGTGGAAAGAGGAACATAATAGGGAGGAAGCCATGTCAAGATCAGGAACCCATTCAAGGCACTTGCCATGACCCCAAACCACTTACTCGAAAGGCTAAACACGTCTACAATGGAAGTGCTTCCATTTTTTGACTATACATTTAGCCCCCACTTTAGCAAGAGTATGAGCTCAACACAAACTCTTGGTAAAGGA
>MU223437.1:1777694-1803456 GCA_018584345.1 Thuja plicata | reverse complement strand
AGACATCATAACTGTGACACTTCAATTTGAATCCTTCATCTTCTCTTTAATGACATCTGTCGAGTCAAATCCATTGGGCTTCAGGGTCAAATAACTGCTTATGTTTTTCACATGTTTGATGCTATTTAGTTTCGAGTTCAACCTCAAATGGTATCGAGAATCCTCATCTTTATCTTGAACTCGGGCCTTTAATGCAATTGGCGGAAAATCCCAAACTGAATGCTTCTGGTGGAAAATTGGAAAAGAGCTTCTCCATTGCGGAAAATTGGAAAAGAGCTTCTCCATTGCAGAAATTTGCAACTTGGCTTCTCTTTGCGGAAAATGAGACTGAAGCTTCTCCTTGGCGAAAATTTGCAACTTGGCTTCTCTTCGTAGAAAATATATGAGGGAGGTGCGAAACCCACAATATGTGAAAAACCTTCTTTGTGGGAATCGCACCTAGTAGGTGCGATTTCTGCATAATGGAGAAGCCACTACCTGTCTTTCCGCACGTCATTTTTAAGTGTGCGGGCTACTTAACTTAAAGCACATGCTTTATTTGATCTCTTAAAACAATAATATTCCTTTTTAATAAATCGAGCCCACCTTATTATAACTAAGCTTGCAGAAAATCACCTGAGAGGTGCGAAACCTGAACAGTGCAAAGTTCTTCTTTGCGAAAAATCACCTGAGAGGTGCGAAACCCGCACAGTACAAAGTTCTTCTTTTCTGCCTTTGCGGAAAATTACCTTCTTAGGTAGAATTCTGCCACGGAGAAGCTGAAATCTAATTCTCCGCTTTGAGTCTTTCTTGATTCCAATTTTCCTTTTAAACCTTTCTCTCTTACCCAAAAAATTGAAAAAGTGCTTCGAAAACCCGTTGTGGGGTCCACCACAGCACTCTTTCTTCTTTTCTGCCTTTGCAGAAAATTACCTTCTTAGGTAGAATTCTGCCATGTAGAAGATGATTTCTAAAATCCCGCCGAGCTCATTCTCGCTCATTTCTTAACCAAATTGCTCACCGTTTTTTGCATTAGGATCGTTGAGACCTGTAGAATCGAACCATACCTGTCTTCGATCTCTGCCTGAGAAAGAACATCGATTGGAGCACAAATCTTTGCCAGGTTAGGATCTACAACCTACCCAAAATAATGAGACCTCAGAACAACCCACCCAACTAAGAGAAGGAAAGGCAATGACAGGGAAACCCGACAAAGATAGCCTACCTAAGAAAGACATAGACCTAGACTCAGACTGACCAGACTGACTATATGACTCCAATAATGCCAAAAAAAGGGTGACTGGAAGTCAGACAACAATAGTAATCCCATTTAGAAGATATCTCAACTCTATTAGGAGTTGTACTTTACAATGCAATAAGTATAGTGACCTAGTTAAGGGTCAGACTCAGTTAGGAGTCTTTTACAACCAACCTTGTTAGCGGTGGTGGACTCACTGTCCAAAAGCTCACTGCTTGATGGTGAAGGCTAAAACCTTCTATATAATAGATATGCACTATATCTGATGATGAACTATAGAGTAGACCTACTATCTTGATCAGTTCCAATGTATTGTAATCTTTCACTTCTTCTTCACATAGACTCTTGATGAATGAACCAACTCTGATAATCTGCTTTGTACATCTTTCTTATCTTTTCGTATCATTCACACTTAGCATGTCACCTTTGACTTGCTATAATTATCTTCCTCAAAGTATGAGATCATGGGACCTATAAGACAACTCTTCATAACATCCTTGTCAGCTCTACTAAGCATGCAAGCATTATTACAACCGCACAAGTATAAACTAAATAATTGCGATGCTTCACTAAGTCGGCCTCACCAATTTAACTCTAACTTTGCAATCTTCTTAAAACATGTTTGGCACCTTTGGATTAATATCATCAACTCATAAATAATCATTAATATACACACACATATACAGAAGATAGGTTCAACTCAAGAAACACGTGATATACGTTGGCCCTAAACAGTTACACTTCCAGAACTGTAACGGCCAATAACAAAATTACATAACTTTATTGAAACATCATATCTGGGTCTACGTGTATGAACATAACATAATAAACATGTCAAAAACATGTATCTATCCACACATGTCTTCATATCATCATTCTGATAAGTACATACAAAATTACTACTGTGTATTATATGTTGTCATCAATGACAAACATACAATCAATCAACTGCTTAGAATCAAATCTCCAACAATCTCCGCCTTTGACATTGATGGAAACATATGATATCAAAAAAATCCTCTATTCATGGTGTCCTCTTTCTTTTACAATCTTCTCAATATCCTCATCAAAGATTTCTCTAAACTGCTACGGTTCCTCTATCTGTGTTTTTGTTCCATGTATATACTCCTCTAGAGTATATGCTCCCCCTTAGTACATACTCCTCCTTACTATATACTCCCCCTTTGACATCAATGTCAAAGGGTGCCATAGATATTTAGGTACAGGTACTACTCCAAAAGTAGAGTAGTCAACCATTCATCAGTCACTTAATGACTGATGTCTTTGCTGCTTCTTCTAAATAGATTTAGGAGAGGGAATTACTCCCAACTTCTCCCTAAGATACTCAAAAGTATCCTTTGATAAAGTCTTTGTGAAAATATCTACCAACTTTTCTTTGGTGTTCACATAGTCCAATTTAACTTCTTTGTCTGCAACCTTTTCTCTTAAGAAATGGTACTTGATCTCTATGTGTTTTATCTTTGTGTGCATCACAGGGTTCTTAGACATGTTGATAGTGCTATTATTATCAAAACAAATAACAATAGGATAATCAACCTGAATGCCAAAGTCTTTAACCATCGGCTTGATCCAAACCATGGTTCAACAATTTAGTGTTGTTGCAACATATTCAGCTTCTGCTATTGACTGAGAAATACAGTTCTACTTCTTGCTTATCAAAGAAACCAACCTATCTCCAAGGAATACTACTCCTCCTGAAGTGCTCTTCTTGTCATCAATACAACCTACCCAATCTACATCTGTATACACATGAAGCTTTACATTCTCTGATTTAGGATACCATAAACCATAGTCTATAGTCCCCTTTAGATATCTAAATATCCTCTTGATTGCCATTAGGTGACTCTACTTGGGTTCAGCTGCAAATCTTCCAACAATGCCAACTGCATTAGATATGTCAAGTCTAGATTGAGTTAGATAAATGAGTTTACCAATCATAGATTTGTACAATGTTTTATCAATTGTTGTGGAATCCTCATCCTTTGAAAGTTTGCTTCATGTTATCATGGGAGTGCATACTGGCTTACAGTCCTCCATTTGGAAGGTCTTCAATATTTCCTTCACATATTTGGATTTATTAATGAATATACCTTTATCTATTTGTTTTACATTCAGTCCCAAAAAGTATTTTATAAGACAAATCATACTCATTTTGAATTCATTTTGCATTTCTTTTGCAAATGTTGTACTGAGCTTGTCATTACCTCAAAAGATAATGTCATCAACAAATATGGCAACTAATAGTAATCCATCAAGTGTCTCCCTTGTGAATAGGTTATAATCTACTGCTCCTTTCTTGAATCCAATCTTGGTAAGATAACCATCAAGTCTCTCATACCAAACTCTTGGAGCCTGTTTAAGACGATAGAGTGCTTTCTTCAATTTGCATACCATGTCTGGTTCATCTGAAAGACTAAATCCTTCAAGGTGTTCAATGTAGACTTCTTCATTCAAATCACCATTCAGAAAAACTGATTTTACATCCATTTGATAAACTTTAAAGTCTTTGAATGTTGCATATGCCAAAAATAATTTAATGGCCTCTAGTCTGCTCACAGGGGAAAATGTATCAATGTAGTCTATTCCTTCTCTCTGGGCATATCCCTTGCATATCAATCTTTCTTTTTTTCTTACTATTGTACCATCTTCATTCATCTTGTTTCTCAATACCCACTTTGTTCCAATACATTTTTGTCACTGGGTCTAGGGACCAATTCCCATGTATCATTTTTAATTACCTGATCTAATTCTTCTTTCAATGCATTATTCCAATCAGAATCATTACAAGCATCTTCAACACTTAAAGGTTCAATCTATGAAAGTAAACATACCTCTTCATCTATTGCTATACCTTTTGCTTTAGATTTGGTCAAAACACTGTTGCTCTGATCTCTAATGATGTCATCTTTAGAGTGGTATCTGGATGTGAATTTTGGAACCTTAGGTGTGTCTTCTTCTTCTATAATCTTTGATTCTTCTCTGCTTGATTCAGGGTCATTGCATGAGACATCAATGCAATCAAACATTTATTCAATAATAGTATCTTTGCTGCTAGGTCTGGGTTCATCTTCAATCATAGGTGCATATTCATAGTACCTCTCTTGAACCATAAACTTTTCATGAATCTTAACATGCGTGCTTTCAATTATCTTCTTTAATCTCAAATTGAAACATCTATATGCTTTGCTTTTAGTAGAATAACCAAGAAAAACACCTTCATCACTTCTGGCATCAAAATTACCAACACCATCATTTCTCTTGATGTTGCACTTGCTGCCAAAGATTTTGAAATACTTTACTATAGGTATATTTCCAAACCAAAGTTCATAGGATGTCTTATCTGCGCCTGGCCTCAATTGAGTTCTATTGATAGTATATACTGTTGTGTTCACTACATCTCTCCAATAGGTGTGTGCAACTTTTCCTTCAATCATCATAGTGCACATTGTATCAAGTATGATCTTGTTCCTCCTTTCTGCAATCCCATTCTACTAAGGGGTTCTAGGTGTACTGAACTATCTTTTAATACCATGTTCTTCACAATAATCATAAAACTGATCAAAGGTGAACTCTCCTCCTCTATCTAATCTCAGACATTTCAGTTTCAATACGGATTCATTCTCAACTTTAGCTTTGAATATTTTGAACTTCTCAAAGGATTCATACTTCTCCTTTAAGAACACAACCCACATCATCCTAGAAAAATCATCAACAAACAAAATGAAATACCTTTCTCCGTAATATGATCTTGTTTGAGTAGGACCACATAAGTCTATATGCACTAGGTCCAATTTGTTCTCAGCTGAGCTATGCTTGCTTTTGAAAGAACTCCTTACATGCTTACCCATAACACATTCCCTGCACACTATGTCAACTGGTCTTGCAATACTTGGTAGGTCTCTAACTACCTTGATATTACTGATATTTACTATGTTATCAAAATTGATATGACATATTCTCTTGTGCCATAGCCAACTATCATCTACCTTTGCAACAAAACAACTTACATAAGAATTGAGCTGAAAAACATTACCTTTTGTTTTAGAGCCTGATGCAATCATGTCTCCATCCTTTTTGTTAATGATACACTTGTTTTCTTTGAACTCCAAATGATAACCCTTGTCAAGTAGTTGTCCAACACTCAGCAAGTTATGATTTAATCCATCAACATATAGAACATCAGTTGTCTTGTTCTTTCCATCCAAAGTGATAGAACCTCTGCCTATGATAGGTTTAGGAGTGTTGTCTCCAAATATAACCATATCACCTTTGTATTTTTCTAACTGAACAAATCTATCTTTGTCACCTGTCATATGATGGGAGCATCGACAGTCAATGATCCAATCAGTTCTGATGTCTGCTTTGGAAATTAGGGCTAGCTCTTGTTCTTCCTTTTCATCTTCAATGTCCATTTTCTGAAGCAACCTTTCCATGTCTCTAAGGGAAACAAACCCAATTTCATATTCTCATAAATTTTCATTAGTTACACCTTCTTCATCATGATAACATTCCTTCTTATATTTGGGTTTGTAATCAGATCTGAACTTCTTGACTCTTGTGAGACATTTAGATGCAAAGTGACCAATCTTGTTACATGAAAAACATTGGAATGGAAGTTGTCCTCTTATTTTCCTTTTCCTTTCTTTTCTCTTTTAGCAATCATAGCAATAATTTCTTCAAGTTCTTCATCAACTTCTTCTTTCTCATTATGACTGGAGATGTGTAAGGATTTCTTACCATGGACTGAGGCTTTGAAAGCTGTTTCACTTTTAGGTTCAGTCTTCAATCTTGATATCTCAAATGCAGAGATTTTGCTGATCAAGGTCTCTATCTTGAAGTATTGTGAGAATTGCATGGTTTCCTCTAGAATACTGATCTTGTTTTCATAGTCTGATGTTAAAGTAGTTAGCAAATTGTCCATTATATCTTCTTCTGATATTTCTCCACCATTGCTTCTAATTCCAGAGACTGCTTCATTTATCCTCTGATTGTAAGCTCTAATGTTCTCTTCAGGTAATATCTCAAGACAGTTGTATTTCTTTTTCCATGTCTTCCTATGTATGTTCTTTTATTGAATATATCCTTCAAACATATCTTCTAAATAATTCCATATGGTATATGCTCTGTCAATTTTCTTGATCTCATAAAATTCACTATCAGATAAGGTGTTGATTAGGGCTTCTTCAGCAATTGCATTATGTGTAAATATATCCTTTTGTCTGTTAGTAGCATCATCCATTGCAAGGTCTTTCAGAGATTGAATTACAACCTCTTGTGTAGTAATTTCAAAGATCTCAAAGCCAACACACTGTAGATGTGTTATCATTTTGTTTTTCCAAACCAGATATTTTTCACCATCTAACTTAGGGCTTTCTTTTCTGAAGTAAGACATCTGATCTACCTTAAGCTTTTAGGCTTCTTCTCCAAGGAACTTGGCTCTGATACCAATTGTTAGAATAGTCTCAAAGGATAACTGAGAGGGGGGGGGTGAATCAGTTATCAGTAACTTTACTTATTTAACTTCAAAATACAACAAAGTAAATGCTTAATCAGATAACACAGTACACAACACACAATTTGATTATGGGGAAACAAAATGGTAAAAACCCCGGTGGGAATTAGCACCCACAATGAACTATACTTGTTTATAGTAATCCTTGTTAGAAGATATCTCAACCCTATTAGGAATTGTACTTTACAATGTAATAAGTATAGTGACCTGGTTACGAGTCAGACCCTGTTAGGAGTCTTTTACAAATAACCTTGTTAGGGGTGGTGGACTCACTTTCCAAAAGCTCACTGCTTGATGGTGAAGGCTAAAACCTTCTATATAATAGATATGCACTATATCTAATGATGAACTGTAGAGTAGACCTGCTATCTTGATCAGTTCCAATGTATTGCAATCTTTCACTTCTTTACATAGACTCTTGATGAATGAACCAACTCTAATAATTTGCTCTGTACATCTTTCTTATCTTTCCGTATCATTCACACTTAGCGTGTCACCTTTGACTTGCTATAAGAATATTCCTGAAAGTATGAGATAATGGGACCTATAAGACAACTCTTCATAACATCCTTGTCGGCTCTACCGAGAACGCAAGCATTATTCTAACCGAGCAAGTATAAACCGAATAGACGCGATGCTTCACTAAGTCGGCCTCACCAATTTAACTCTAACTTTGCAATCTTCTTGAAACATGTTTGGCACCTTTGGATTCATATCATCAACTCATAACTAATCATAAATATACACATGCATATATAGAAGATAGGTAGAACTCAAGAAACATGTGATATAGATCAGCCCTAAACTGTTACACTTCTAGAACTGTAACTGCCAATAAAAGAATTACATAACTTTACTGAAACATCATATCTAGGTCTGCGTGTATGAACATAACATAATAAACATGTCAACAACATGTATCTATCCATGAAAGTCTTCATATCATAATTTTGATAAGTACATACAGAATTACTACTGTGTATTATATGTTGTCATCAATGACAAACATACAATCAATCAATTGCTCATAATCAAATCTCCAACAGAGTATACAGAAGAGTTCTACCAGGTCCTCATTAGAATAAGTCATGTAGAACCTAAAAGTGAAAAAGTTGCCCGTTATCTTTATGGATTGTTTCCAAGTATTCAGAATGAGTTGAGTTTGGTTAGAATGACCAATATTGAAGAGGCATACCTATTTTCCCTAAGGGTGGAAGAAAAGTTGAAAAAAAAGTTTGAAAGCAAGCAAGGTGGAAGAGGTCGTAGTGGAAGATGCGGCAGATGGTCTTATGGAGGCTGAAATGAAGATTAGAAAAATAACGATGAGTCAAGTAGCAGTCAAAATCTGAGGGGAAATAATTATAATCATTCCCGTGAACAAAATAATAGGGATCAGAGAGGAAGAGGAAGAGGAAGAGGGAAAGGACCAGGAAGAGGAGGTTTTCTTGGGACATGTTTTCATTATGGAGAAGGACACTGAGCCTATGAATGCCCACAGTGTCAAGGATGGACAAATATGAGGATTGAAGGCCATGCACGAGTTACACATGCAAATGAAGAAGCTCAATTAGAACACTCAGATGATGCTGAGAGAGGAGAAACCCTAGTTGTTAGGAGGATCTTGATAAATGAAGAGAAGAGCTCAGATTAGAGGAAGAGCCTATTCCACACTAGATGCAAGTGTGAGGATAAGTGTAAGAAGAAATGGTAAAAAAGTTGAAGCTGAAAAGGGAAAAGCACCCACATTCATATAGAATTTCTTGGGTGCAAGATGACCACAAGATCCTGGTCAATGAGCAGTGATTAGTACAGTTCAAGATTGGAAGTTACCGAGATGAGGTACTTTGTGATATCATCCCCATGGATAGATGTCATTTGTTAATGAGAAGGCCTTGGAAGTTTGACAGGTGTGCCATACATGATGGTCATGCTAAAACTTATTCTTTGACAAAGGATGGAGTTCGACACAACCTGAAGCCATAGAAGGAAATAGGATAAAAGGTATGTAGTAATGCGAGAGTATGTTTAGTTAAAGGAAGAGATTTATTATAAGGTATGATGTATGAGCATATGTATTTTTCCCTAATTCCAAAAGTGGGTAAAGAAGAAGTAGAAGGTGTACTTGCAGAAGTTGCAGACTTGTTGGAGGAGTTTCAATATGTTATTTCTGATAATGTCCTTGATAGATTACCACCAGTGAGGAAGATCAGTCACTAGATGAACTTGATCCCAGGGGCTAGTTTTCCAAACAAGGAAGCCCATAGGATGACTCGAGCAGAGAGTGAAGAGTTTAACAGACAAGTGCATGAGTTGTTGCAGAAGGGATTGATCCAAGAGAGATTAAGTCCATGTGTTGTATAAGCGGTATTAGCACCAAAGAAAAATGGAGAATGGAGGATGTGTAAATATTATTGAGCTATCAATAAGATCACTATCAAGTTAAGATTTCCCTTGCCAAGAATGAATGATATTATAGATTGTTTGAGTGGAGATGACTATTTCATAAAGATAGATCTAAAGAGTGGATATCGCCAAATTAGAATCAGAGAAGGAGATGAATGGAAGATAGCATTCAAGACAAAGGAGTACTTGTATGAGTGGTTAGTCATACCTTTTGGGCTAACCAATGCACTGAGAACATTCATGCGGCTCATGAATGAAGTACTACAAGAATTTATGGGTAAGTTTGTCATTGTTTACCTGTATGATTTTTTTTATTTTCAGTAAGATATTGGAAGAACATATGATGCATACACATAAAGTGTTTGAGAGGCTAAGGGAAGAGAAGTTGTTGATTAATTTGAAGAAGTGCAATTTTGTGAAGAAGGAGTTAGTTTAGCTAGGATTTCTAGTCTTAGAAGAAGGTCTAAAAATGGACCCAGAGAAGGTGCAGGCTATCCTTGAATGCCCTACCCCAAGGAGTGCTACTGAGGTAAGATCTTTCATGGTTTGGCTAGCTTTTACAGTAATTTTATTCAAGGTTTCAGTAGTATCTGTGGACCCTTGACTGAAATAAGTAGAGGGGATAGGAAAGAGTTTAAGTTGAATTCAGGGGAAGATAAGAGTTTCAAATTATTGAAAAGAAAAGTTATAGAACAACCTATTTTAGCACTTCCATAATTTAACAAGGTGTTTGAAGTAGACTGTGATGCTAATGGTAATGTCATTGGAGAAGTTTTCAGTCATGAAGGTAAACTTGTTGCTTATTTTAGGGAGAGGTTGAATAATGCCAAGAGAAAATATTTTGTTTATGATTAGGATTTATGTGCTTTAGTTCAGGCATTGAGGAAGTGGAGACATTATCTTTTTTCCAAAAGAGTTTATTTTATTTACTGATCATTAAGCTTTGCGATATTTGAATAGACAAGGAAAGTTGAATCAAAGGCATTTGAAATGGGTTGAGTTTTTGCAAAGTTATACTTTTGTTTTGAATCACAAGAGTGGGAAGTCTAATAGGGTTGTAGATGCCCTTAGCTGAAGACCAATTTTGCTGACAAAGATGTAGATTGAGGTTGTTGGGTTGAAGGAACTCAAGAGTTTGTATCTAGAAAATTCAGAATTTGGTGAAGCTTGGAAAACTTGTAGAGAACCTTTTACTTTGGATAGAACCAAATGGTTGGATTTCATATTCTAGGATGATATATTGTTTAGAGGTAGTCAATTGTGCATTCCAAAGAGCTCCACGAGGGAGAATTTAATCAAAGAAAAGCATAGTCGAGGATTGGATGGACATTTTGGGGGAGGTAAAACCCTTTCTCTAGTTAGTGAGAATTATTTTTGGCCATAGTTGCAGAAAGATGTTAAGAAATTTGTACAATGTTGCAGAGTATGTCAGATGGTAAAAGGAGTGAAGAAAAATATAGGGTTATATCAATCATTACCTGTACCAGAGAATCAATTGGAAGATATTAGTATGGACTTTGTTCTTGACCTACCGAGAATTCAGAGAGAGCCTGATTCCATCTTAGTAGTGGTGGATAGGTTTTCAGAAATGGCACATTTCATTCCTTGAAAGAACACTCATGATGTTGTTCATGTAGTAGAATTTTTTTTTAGGGAGGTGGCAAGACTACATGGCATACCAAAGAGTATAGTTTGTTGGTTAATTTTGGAGAACCTTGTGGAAAAAGTTGAAGATAGATTTGAAGTTCAGTTCAGCACACCATCCACAAACTGATCCAAAGATATAAGTTGTGAATAGGAGTTTGGGAATCTTGTTGAGATGCTTGGTTCTAGAGATAAACCAAAGGGATGGGATTAGGTTTTACCATAGGCATAATTCGCATATAATAATTCTGTCAATAGGAGCACAGGTAAATCACCATTCAGATAGTGTATGGAAGTAGTCCTAGAAATGCATTATAATTAAGAAAGTTGGACAAAGGGGAGACAAGTAGCACTAAGGGTGAATACTTTGTAGAACACTTGAAGAATTTGCACGAGGAGGTGCAGAAACATATTAATAAAATGAATACACAATACAAGGCTAAGGTAGACAAGGAAAGAAGACATAAGGAATTTGAGGTGGGAGATGAAGTCATGGTTCATTTGTGAAAGGCGATATTTCTAGTAGGAACATATAATAAGTTGAAGATAAAGAAGTTTGGACCATGCAAAATAATGAAGAAGCATGATTCAAGAAATGCTTATGAAGTAGAGTTTACCACTAAACTCAATAATTCACCAGTATTTAATATTTCAGATTTGACAGAATATCATGAGGGGGTATTGAGGATCAAATCACAGAAGCACAGTGGAATATTCCAACAACTACTTCAGCTACAGAGGAGATTAAAGACATTTTGGAAAGTCATGTTGGGAGAAGCACAAGGAACAAGACATATGAATAATATTTGGTCAAATGGAAAGGACGACCTATAGAAGATTCATCATGGCTATCAAGGGAGGACGTTAACCATCTTAGTTTTGCTTTTCCTACCTAAGACATGATAGGGCCACTTCTCAAATTACCATGGGTGTTTGATGGAGGAGCATCATGGGTGTAATAGCAATCTTGCATCGCCAAAAAATATTTTCTGCTTTCTTTTTAATAAGGGCTATTTTGTGAAGAGTTACTATTTCTGGAAAGTTACTATTTTTAGTAAGTTTTCCGTTTGAGATCATGATGTTCTATTTTATTCCCTGGAGGTTCAATTTTATTGTATTAGCCTACTAGTAAAGTTTCTTTTATAGATCGAATCTAGTTTTGTAGATATTGGATATTTTTGGTATTGGCAGCAGGGTACAAAAATTTTCAACTCAGTTTTGAAGGCTTTAGAGGCTCCAAATGGGGTCAAAACCTTGGTTGACTAGGAAAGCCCAAGTTATGAATTATAGAGAACTTTGGGGCATTTTCAAAATGGGGTTATGATGGCCCACCGGGTCAGCAGTTGATGAGTTATGGTCTCTAGAAGTTGTGCTACCTGAACTTGAAAATGTTAAAGTTTCTTCAAAATTTACTTTTAGGTTCCAAAGTTCTTTGGGCCTACTCTAATGTTATAAAAATGAATAATAATATCTTAGGGTTGGTCGGCCTCAAAATTTAGATTTTTATTTCTAGAGTCTTCTTGGGTGGTTAAAATTGGCCATATATTTAAGGTCCGTAGGGTTGCTAGGGTAGTTTTGGATTATGCACCTGGTGGCTCTGGCTTGCAAATTATTGTAATAAAATTCCCATGTGGATGTTCATGTCGCATTTCTCAAGGCACATGTTATATTTTAGAATACTATAATTTCACTTCATGGTGGTTAATAGAAATCTCATTCATGTGTTTGCAAATCTTGTTATTCTTGATTTTTTGGTGTGTTTGTGTTAATAAAGGGAGCACCCTTCATCAAGTGGTACTATAGCACGAGTTCTAGAGTTTGTAGACAGATTGCCGATTGTGAGGCATTTTTCACCAGGACTATTGTTGTGGGTTTTCCTTATAAGAGCCAAAATGCCTCCATGAAGAAACTATGGTAGGAGAGTTGCACGTGTGACAGAAGAGGGTTTTAGAGCCCTCCAGAGACAAGTTCAAGAATTTCAAGAGGAGCTGCGTAGAGGGATGAATATTGTAGTTATAGATGAAAGTGATATGGAATCTAAAGAAGAAGGACAAGGTGACCAGGAAGCACCACAAGTGCCTAGAAATTCTAAAGAGGATAGGCTTTTGAGGGCCATTTCCAATATTGAAAAGAGACCCAAGATTGAAGTTCCCACATTTTTGGGAGATCTTAACCTAGAGGAGTTGATCGACTAGATCAATTATCTAGAAGAATATTTTGAATATGAAGATGTCAAAGATCTAAATTGGGTCAAATTTGTGATTGTCAAACTGAAGGGCCATGCAAAAATTTGGTGGCAGCACATTCAGTTGGAGAGGAATAGAAGAGGAAAGGAGAAAATCAGAAGATGGGACCGAATGGTAGAGAAGTTGAAGAGAGAGTTCATTCTTGTTGATTATGAGCTTGATCTGCTGAGGAAAATACAAGTATTGAAAGAAGCGGGAAAATCTATGCAGGAGTATACAGAAGAGTTCTACTGGGTCCTCATTAGAATAGGTCAGGCAGAACCTGAGAAGGAAAATCTTGTCCATTATCTTTATGGATTGCAGACAAGTATTCAGGATGAGTGTAGTCTGGTTAGAATGACTAGTATTGAAGAGGCATACCATTTTTATCTAAGGGTGGAAGAGTGTTAGGAATAACAGTCCATAAGACAACTGAGAGGGGGGTGCATCAGTTGTAAGATAGATTATTCAACTTTAAACTTTATAAACCAAATCTATAAATGTAAATGATAACATAGTAAATGCAAACACCATAACACAATATTTGTTGTCGAGGAAACTCTGCTAAATGTAAAACCCTATGGGAATTAACACCCACAAATAATGTACTAAGAGTATAGTATCCCTGTTAAAAGATATTAGCCCTTTTAGGAGCTTATTACAGCAATACAGTACATAGTCCCTGTTAGGAGTCAAGGAAAATAGTAGGCTCACTACCAAGGCACACTACACAAAGAAGGTTAAAGCCACCCTCATGGATTTAAAATCTAAATCATGTCTATAAAGAAAATACATATTTCAGTGAACTATCTGATAGAAACTATCTTTGCTTGGTCAGTTCCAATGAAGTATCAACTCTTCTTTGTATCCAACAATCAACAAGCTTCACAGCTTCCACACAATTATTTTATTTTCTTTCTCTATCACACTTTTCCACAAGAAGTTATTATTCATATATAACCTCTTACAAAAATTTATTAGGTTGGCCAGTTATGCTTTTGGTACAGGAGCACCTAAGGTTAGGAACATTTCTAGGCTAGAAGGTATTTTTTGGTTTGTAAGGTGTTTTGTTCTACCATTCTTGCAATGACTAAGGTCAGTCGGTGAACAAACACCATAGTTTCTTAGGTAGTTGTTTCCTAGTAAATATGTGTGTTGAGGTATCTTATAAACCTTTGGAAATGAAAAAAGGCTCTAGCAAACAAAGATCGATGCTTTGCAATTAAGTTATATAGGTCATCAGTGATGTCCGTCAGTTTCTGTTCGTCGGTGATGCTTGTTGGTTTCTGTTCATTGGTAATGCTTGTTGGTGATGACCATCGGAGACTATGTTTTTTGTTGGGTTTGTGATCTAATGCTCAGGGTTGGAAACCGATGATGTTTCTATTTTTTAGAAAAGTCAACTCTAGCGCTCGGTAATGTCGGCTAATGACCCAAAAAATGTAGGATGTGACATGTGTGACCAATTGGGTCATTTGCAATGACTCTCTACGTGTCATTTTTTCTTGAAATTATTAGGGACACCTATTCCTATTCTAGAAGGGTCATTTATTGCAAATCTTGGCCACTTGTGCAGGGTGGTTGAAATTGTCCACGAGTATCAGATATTTTGGAGATATTTTTGATGGTTGGATATATAGCTAAAAGCTTTTGTAAAAAGGAAAAGAAGGAGAAGAGATGCCATAGATAAAAAAAAATATATATCATCTTGTAATAGATCAGTTCTTGTGAATAAAAAGAAAGAACATATTTAATGGATTCCATGATCAGTGTGTATTGTTGTGTTCTTTAGGTTGAACCCGTTGGTTTAGCTTGGAAGAGGAACCCATCCCAATAGTTTCCATAGCATGAAATAGTAGCTTTACGGTGTAAGCCTGGTCTAGGGAACTTGAGGTAAAGATCTTAGTGACTTCCTCAAGCTAGGGTGAAACAATACCTTATAAGGTCTGTGCAAGAGACCTTATAGAATAGTTAAGCTAACTGTCAGTAACAATTGGACCCGGGCTTAACATCAGATTGGTATCAGAGTGAGTTTGATAATTGGGCTTGTGTTGTTTGGGTGTGATTTTTAGAACAGTCTACAAATTCACCCAAAATGGTGACCAACACAGAGCTAGCAAGGAATGTGGATGAGAAAAGAGAGGAGAACAAACTCCTGAAGGAGTAGTTAGCCGAAATGGTATACAAGCTGGAAGAAGTACAACTTCAAACTACAATAGATAGTGAACTGATGAGGGAAGCTGATGGGAAGGGTAAAGAAATGGCTAAGGAGGATATAATCCCAGAGCCAGACCCTATAATTGAAGAAGAACTATTCTTGAAAGCATTAAAGGCAATGAGTGGTAAGTCCTTAGAAGGTGTGCCTCTATATAGTGGAAAAATGGATCCAGAATTAATCATGGAGTGGATAGAAGGTCTTGAAAACCCCTTTGATTGTGATAATGTGACTGAAGCTCAGAAAGTTAGAGTAGCCAAGACAAGATTGAGAGGGACTGCCGTCACTTGGTGAAAATTTGTCCAAGATGAAAGGACAAAGGGAGGCAAGAACCTCATAACAAGTTGGAAAGGTATGGCGGAAAAGATGAAAGAAACTTACCTTCCTAATGATTATGAAGTGCAACTGCATAAGAAAAGGCAGAATCTGAGGCAGAAATACTTAGAGGTCAGTGCCTATAAAGAATAATTCCATAAGCTATGCTTAAGATCCCATGTGATGGAAGAAGAAATCCTAAAAGTGACAAGATATCAGAATGGCCTTAAATGGAGCATTCAAGAAGAAATCAATCTCTTAAGCCCCAAGACTGTCCACCAATGCTACCAGTTAGCCCTTAAAGTGGAAGAGAAGTTCAAAAAGAAACATGACTCAAATAGTAGAGGAAGAGGAAGAGACAACATAGGTCATAGAGGAGGATATGGAGGAAGAAATCCTGAAGCTAAGAATCAAAGTGAGAATAAACTCACTGAGAATCAGGGAGAATCCAGTAACACTAGAGGTGGTTATAAAAGAGGAAGAGGCCTGAATAATAGTTCAAGAGAAAGGACTAATGGCCAAGGAAGAGGATCTTATTTCTCTTTTGTGAAGTGCTAAAATTGTCAGCAACTTGGGCACCCTGCATACCGGTATCCTGCAAAGAGCTCTACTTCCCAAGGAGGAGAGAAAAGAGATAACTATGTGCAAGAAGAGTCTTCTAGAAGAAAGACTATAGATGTCCCAATAGGATCAGAGATGGGAGAGCATTTGATGGTTTCGAGAACACTCCTAAAAGATCCCATCAAGGAAGAGCCAAGCCAAAGAAGATCTTTTTTTTGAGTCAATTGCAAAATATTCAGTAAGGTCTTTAAAGTTATCATAGATTCAGGATCTATTGATAATATTGTTTCTTTAGAAGCTATTGAGAAGTTAAAATTGATGAGGATTCCCCACACCAATCCTTATAAGGTTACTTGGTTGAATAGAGATCAACATGTAATAGTCAATGAACAAGCTTGGGTAGAGTTGTCCATAGGGAGATATAAGGATAGAATTTTGTGTGATATCCTACCCATGGATGCGTGTCATCTGCTATTAGGTAGACCTTGGTAGTATGACCAATGTGCAATCCAAAATGGAGTTGAGAACTCCTATTCCTTCAAGAAGGATGGAATGAATTTTAGGGTACAATCAATCTTGGAAGAAGAGAAGGAAATAAAGAGAGGTCCCAACCTATTGGTGGTCGGTGAGAAAGAATTCCTAAAAACATTGGAAGATGATGGAGTAGGCTTTGCTTTGGTTATAAAACCAAAAAGTGAGAAGAGGAATGAAAGAGAGGAGTTTCCTTTAGAGATCCAAAGGTTGTTAACTCGATATTAGGCTATAGTTAGTGATGGTCAACCAGCTACCCTACCACCTGATAGATCCATTAGTCATCAATTTGACTTCATTCCAGGAGCCTCATTTCCAAATAAAGTTTCTTATAAGATGACTCCACAAGAGAATGAAGAGATTTCTAACCAAATCTAGGAACTAATTGACCAAGGGTTGATTAGAGAGAGCATAATTCCTTGTGTTGTTCCCATAGTCTTAGCCTTGAAGAAAGATGGTACTCGGAGGTTGTGTACTGATTCCAGGGCCATAAATAGGATTACTATCTGGTATAGGTTTCCAATACCTAGGATAGAAGATTTGATGGATTGTGTTGGTGGAGCTAGATATTACTCCAAGATAGATCTTAAGAGTGGATATCATCAGATAAGAATTAAAGGGGGAGATGAGTGGAAGACTTCTTTTAAGACTACAGAAGGATTGTATGAATGGCTAGTTATGCCTTTTGGGTTGTCAAATGCCCCAAGCACATTTATGAGATTAATGAATGAGGTTTTGAAGGAATTCATTGGAAAATGGGTTGTAGTATGCTTAGATGACATCTTGGTGTTCAGAAAGACAAAACAGGATCATCTTAGACATTTACAATTGGTAATGCAAAGATTGCATGAAGAAAAGTTGACAATCAACTTGGAAAAGAGTGAGTTCATGAAGCAAGAATTGGTATATCTCAGTTTTGTTATCTTAGAAGGTAACTTGAAGATGGATGTAAGCAAGGTGGAAGCAATCTTGGATTGGCCTACACCAAGATCAGCTACGGAGGTAAGAAGCTTCCATGGTTTGGCATAATTTTACCAAAAATTCATCAAATAGTTTAGTGAGATTAGTGCACCTATTTTAGATACCATCAAAGGAGGTTTGAAAGCCAAGTTCCAATAGAATGAGCAGGATGATGAAGGATTTGAGAATCTAAAGAAGAGAATTGTGAGTCAACCAATTTTGATACTTCCTAGTTTTGACAAATTATTTACTGTGGAATGTGACGGTAGTAATATTGTTGTCGGTGCAGTATTGAGTCAAGAAGGAAAGCCAGTAGCTTTCCATAGTGAGAAACTCAGTGATGCAAATAAAAAGTATTCCTCATATGATTTGGAATTATATGTATTAGTGCAAGCACTAAGGAAATGGAGACATTATCTCCTTCCCAAATAATTTGTTTTCTTTACCGACAATCAAGCTTTGATTTTTCTGAGCTCACAAGATAAACTTAGTCATAAGCACATGAAATTGGTGGAATACATCCAAGCCTTTACCTTCATGATAAAGCATAAGAAGGGAGTGCAGAATAAGGTGGTAGATGCATTGAGTAGAAGGTTTCTCATAGTTCAAGAAGTTCAGATAAGAAGCATTGGCATTGAAAGCTTCAAAAATCTGTATACAGCAGATGAAGATTTTGCAGCGGCATACAAGGTATGTCAGGAGTATCAAAATCATTTTCATAGTGAATATTCAAAGTATACTCTTCAAGAAGGTCTTATGTTTAAGGGAGGACAACTCTGTGTACCAAGAGGTTCCATGAGAGAGAATCTAGTACAGGAAAAGCACAATGGTTCCTTAAGTGGATATTTTGGGCTGAACAAAACTCTAAAATTGGTCAAGAGGTATTACTATTGGCCAAGGATACATTGTTTGGTTTTTCAGAAGGCAAAAGGTACTTCATCTAATGCAGGATTGTATCAGCCCCTTTGTATTCCAAATAGACCATGGGAATGCCTTAGTATGGATTTTGTTGTCAGGTTACCAAAGACAAAGCAAGGAATGGACAACATCTTTGTAATTGTTGACAAGTTCAGCAAGATGGCTAATTTTGTACCATGCAAAACCACACATGATGTTTGTTACATAGCCAATCTTTTCTTTAGAGAAACAGTATGGATACAAAGATTACCTTTGAGTATTGTATCTGATAGCAACTCCAAATTTATGAGTCATTTTTAAAAAACTTTATGGCAGAAGCTTGGTATAAATCTTTCTTTTAGCTCAGCCTACCATCCACAAACTGATGGTCAGACTGAAGTGGTGAACCAAAGCCTAGGTAATCTTTTGAGATGCCTATCCAAGGAGTATGGACAGTCATGGGATCAATTACTTTCTCAAGCAGAATTTTCCTACAATGATACGGTCAATAGGTCCACTGGAAAGAGCCCTTTTGAAATTGTGTATGGGATTCATCCCAAGGGTATCTATGAATTAAGGGATCTTGGTAGAAATATAGAGAGGAGTCGGTATACTGAAGATTTTTATCAATCCATGAAGGAGGTCCATGAATTAGTTAAAGAAGCAATGACAGAGAGTACCACTCATATCAAGAAGAAGTTAGATGCAAGGAGAAGAGATGTTCAATTTCAGGTTGGATATTTGGTCATGGTACACCTCAATAAAGCAAGACTGCAAAAAGGAGTTCCAAGTAAACTTCAAATGAGAAAGATAGGCCCTTGTTAAATATTGGAAAAATATGGGTCTAATGCTTATAAAGTTGATCTTTCTACATACATAGGATTATCTCCTATTTTCAATGTGGTAGATTTGGTATCCTATAAAGGTCCAATTATTGAAGGAGATTATGATCTCTCAGGAGATACTAAGGATCTCAAAGTACTTAAACTTCCTATTACACCGAAACTGAAGCCAGAAACAATTCTAAACTCAAGAGTTGCCAAGTAGACTACACGAAAAACCTATATGGAACATCTAGTCAAATGGAAGGGCAAGGCTGATTCAAAGGCTACATGGGTACACGAAACCAATTTTAAGAAGTTGGGAATCAATCCTGACTTACTCCAATCACCTGGAAGTTGATTTCTTTTTGTTTTGGGAGTATGGTGTAGGAGCACCTAAGGTTAGCAACATTTCTAGGCTAGAAGGTATTTTTTGGTTTGTAAGGTGTTTTGTTCTACCATTCTTGTAATGACTAAGGTCATCCAGTGAAAAAACACCATAGTTTCTTAGGTAGTTGTTTCCTAGTAAAGATGTGTGTTAAGGTATCTTATAAACCTCTGCAAATGCAACAAGTCTCTAGCAAACAGATATCGATGCTTTGTAGTTAAGTTATACTGGTCGTCGGTGATGTCCGTCAGTGATGCTTGTTGGTTTCTATTGATTGGTACTACTTGTTGGTGATGACCATCGGTGACTATGTTTGTTGTCGGGTTTTTGATCTAACATTCAGGGTTGGAAACTGACGATGTTTCTATTGTTCTGAAAAGTCAACTCTAGCGCTTGGTAATGTTGGTTAACAACCCAAAAAATGTGAGATGTGATGTTTGTGACCAACTGGGTCATTTACAATGACTCTCTATGTGTCATTTTTTATTGAAATGATTAGGGACACCTATTCCTATTCTGGAAGGGTCATTTATTTCTCAGCTTGGCCGCTTGTGCAGGGTGGTTGAAATTGTCCACAAGTATCAGATATTTTTGAGATACTTTCAATGGTTGGATATATAGCTAAAAGATTTTGTAAAAAGGAAAAGAAGGAGGAGAGACGCCATAGATAAAAAGAAAAAAGATATCATCTTGTAATAGATCAGTTCTTGTGAATAAAAAGAAATAACATATTTAATAGATTCCATGAGCAGTGTGTATTGTTGTGTTCTTCAGGTTGAACCCGTCAGTTTAGCTTGGAAGAGGAACCCATCCCAATAGGTTCCATAGCATGAAATAGTAGCTTTACAGTGTAAGCCTGGTCTAGGGCACTTGAGGTAAAGATATTAGTGACTTCCTCAAGCTAGGGTGAAAAAATACCCTATAAGGTCTGTGCAAGAGACCTTAGAGCACAGTCAAGCTGACTGTCAGTAACAACTGGACCCAAGCTTTACATCAGCTTTCCTAATACATAATTAAAGTTAGGTTGGCCAATTAAGGCTTTCCATCATACAAATAATTACATAACCCCTTTCTAAGAAACAAATGGTATCTATAACAATTATAAATCATTTAAAATCCATCACATATACTTCTAGATCTGTAATTTATGCTCTTAATTAATTTCACACGCTACATGTCTAAAGTTGGCCAAGAAATAGGTCTTCTCCAGAATACACGCCATAGCTGATGTCATCAATATCCAAACAAAAATTGAAGTCAACTCATTACTATACCATATGTCAGCTATCCATCATTAAGCTAGCAAGTTTTGAAATATCTTTGCCAGAAAGATATACCCGAAACACAGAGACCTGATGTGTCCAAAATCAGAGTTACAGTCCAGAAAACCAGTCTTCACCAAATCAACTATAACATCCAAAGTATGTATCATGGATCCAAGTGACCTTAGGAATAAGGTCAGAAAACATCCTTCTACATAAATCCAACTTTAATCATTCTAATCATCCGTACAGTTTCCGTACACTCCTTCTAGTTAAGTAGCCAGTCTGTCTTCTCAATAGAAACATATGTTGATATCAGTGACAAAGCATGAATATCAATAGCATGATCAATAGCCAAAACTGATATCATCCAACATTCTCCCCCTTTGACATTGATGGAAACATATGGGAAAATCCATATGCATCAACCCAAATTTTCTCTCTCTCAATATAGTCTTCTTAATATCATCAACACAAATCTCCCCAAAACAGTAGGGATTTTCACATAGAATCCTTCCCCCATTGGTAGCAATGGAAAAGGGTGCCATAACTCATTTGTAGTATTTTGTCGTCATTTTCAAATCATCATGTCCAATCAGCTAGGTGTAAGATCACCCAAATGTACCACATAGTATTCTCTTGCGATCACTCCCCCTAAGGAGTAGATCCATCCATCAAGTCTAGAGAATGATATAGCTCTGAGATATACCGGGCTGATGCCTATTTGCATCATTTTAGTCTTCACTGGAAGGGGCCATCACACCAAGCATGTCTCTAAGATATGGTAGTACCCTAAATTTTGATAATTTAGAAGTCCCAATCCATTATCAAGAAGTATGTTTCTCCATAAAAAAAAATATCAAAGGAAGGAAGCTTTATGACACAAAAAAATAGAACTAACTAATCAAAGCCTTCAGAAAATGCTAAAATTTAGACCTGATACAAAGATGATTTTGATAGGGGATAAATATGGTCAACTTTTAAAAATCTAAAAATGACCCAGTTCGGGAAATCAAATTTCATATCTCTAATAGAAATATTAGCTTTTCACAAGGTGTTTTTGATTTTTGACAAAAGCCAAATCTGAAAATTAGGTAGTTTTTTTTTAGTTAGTTTATTGTTTTTTCAAAATAATTTGTAATAAGAGTTGTGTCTTTTCACCCTAAAAAGGTGTGAAAGCCACTCAAACACATATATAAACATAATGTGAAATGTAAATAGAGGGAATAAAATATAATACAATTTTACATATTTGGATAGTTTTTAATCAACAAGTATAACATGGACCTAGATGTACTATTTTTTCAAAATCAATAAAGATAAGTCCTTTTTTTTCACATGTGTAATAGTTTCATTATAATTTTACAATTAGTTCCTCAGATAAACCAATAGAACTTCTTCAAAGTGATAGTTTGATGTGCATGCTTCCTGATTTGATTCATAGTCTATATTTTCAATTGGTTTTCTCATTTTTCATGGTTAAATTCTGTTGATTGAGGCCTTAGTCAATTGGTATGTCATCTGAGAAGTATTACCCACTTGAAATATCTCTAAATTTATTTTAGGTTGCATGTACATTCCATAAAACATTTGAAGTGATAAGTTTTCTTGTAAAACTATCTCTAAGGTTGAACATATGTTTGGAATGATCTTGACTCTATTGCCCATGGTAGAATAAGGCACTAGTCTAGTCATTATTTGGATTATAGTTATTCAGTTCATTGTTTATAGTTTTATGCTATCTTATCTATCTATTCATTTTAAATGAAATACACATTTATTAAACATTCTTTCAATTACTTAAAGTATTTCAGTTTATAGTTCACAATATATTATTTTATGTTAGATTTCTTTCAAGTTCCTTTCCATACTTGAGAGAGAAGGTTGAAGTGTTTCTTATCCGCTTTAAAAATCCTTGTAACTTGAAGGATAAGTCAAGGTATAGGCCTACTAGACTTGGTTTTGCAGAGCCAGAATTGCATAAGTTCCAACCTTGCCTTGGTTGTGAATTGTTAGTTGGCCAAATCACTCAAGTTTCCTAACATTGGATTGGCAAGTCCATAGGAAATCCAATCTGTCGATTTGAGCACCAACAGATTGGCGACTCTACTGGCGAGTTGTTCAAAAGAACATTTTTGTATTTCACCTAGAAGCTTTGGTGATATATTTAAGACTCTACTAGGAGAAAAGAACTCAGAAGATAGTAAGTATTTTCCTTCTGATAAGAAGGTGGTGACTCTATTGAACAAAGCATTTTAGTTAGTGACTCTACAAAGGGAGAAGACTCAGATGGAGATGGTGGATTTTTTTTCCGAATGTATCCATCATTTCAAAGAAAGACTTTTATTCCATATGGTATCAGGCCATTGGATCTTAGGAGATTTCAATGCATCCCAAATAAGTTATCCCCTAAAATTTCACAACTTCTACCAAAGTTCAATGGAAAATGGGATGAATTGACACTACAACACTTGGATGCATTTTATACATTCGTAGAAGATTATAAGGTCTCTATAGAGGATCAGGTAATGAGGCTATTTGTCAGGATGTTAAAAGATAATGCTAGAAAAGTATATGAATCACTACCCACACAATGTATCTCATCATGGAGACAGTTTGATAAATGGTTTCTTTATACATTTCATGATGCCAATGGTGAAAAAGAAAACTTGTGCTATGAACGATATGAAGACCAAAGTGTTGGAGATTTGATTCTGAGCAGTTGATTGATTGTATGTTTGTCATTGATGACAACATATAATATACACTAGTAACTTTGTATGTACTTATCATAATGATGATATGAAGACTTGCATGGATAGATACATGTTGTTGACATGTTTATTATATTATGTTCATACATGCAAACCCATATATGATGTTTCAGTAAAGTTATGTAATTCTTTTATTGGCAGTTACAGTTCTGGAAGTGTAACTATTTAGGGCCGACGTATATCATGTGTTTCTTGAGTTGTGCCTATCTTTTGTATATTCGTGTGTATATTCATGATTAGTTATGAGTTGATGATATTATTCCAAAGGCGCCAAACATGTTTCAAGAAGATTGCAAAGTTAGAGTTAAATTGGTGAGGCCGACTTAGTGAAGCGTCGCGTCTATTCAGTTTATACTTCTACGGTTGTAATAATGCTTGTGTACTTAGTAGAGCCGACAAGGATGTTACAAAGATTTGTCTTATAGGTCCCATAATCTCATACTTTGAGGAAGATACTTATAGAAAGTGAAAGGTGACACGCTAAGTGTGAATGATATGAAAAGATAAGAAAGATGTACAAAGCAGATTATCAGAGTTGGTTCATTCATCAAGAGACTATGTGACGAAGAAGTGAAAGATTGCAATACATTGGAACTGATCAAAATAGTAGGTCTACTCTATAGTTCATCATCAGATATAGTGCATATCTGTTATATAGAAGGTTGTAGCCTTCACCATCAAGTAGTGAGCTTTTGGATAGTGAGTCCACCACCCCTAATAGGGTTATTTCTAAAAGACTCCTAATAGGGTCTGACCCTTAACCAGGTCACTATACTTATTGCATTGTAAAGTAAAAATCCTAATAGGGTTGAGATATCTTCTAACAGGGATTACTATAAACAAGTATAGTTCAATGTGGGTGTTAATTCCCACCAAGGTTTTTACCATTTGGTTTCCCCATAATCAAATTATGTGTTGTGTACTATGTTATTTGATTAAGCATTTACTTTGTTGTCTTCTGAAGTTAAAGAAATAAAGTTACTGATAACTGATTCACACTCCCCCTCTCAGTTATCCTTTGAGCCTATTCTAACAATTCGTATCAGAGCCAAGTGCATTGGAGAAGAAGCCTAACAACTTAAGGTAGATGAGATGTCTTACTTCAAAAAAGAAAGCCCTAAGTTCGATGGAGAAAATTATCGTGATTGGAAAAAAAAATGATAACACATCTATAGTGTATTGGTTTTGAGATCTTTGAAATTGCTACACAAGAGGTTGTAAGTCCATCTCTTAAAAACTTTGCAAAGGATGATGCTAATAATAGACAAAGTGATATATTTACACATAATGCAATTGCTAAAGAAGCCCTAATCAATGCATTATCTGACAGTGAATTTTCTGAGATCAAGAAAATTGACAGAGCATATACCATATGGAAGTATTTAGAAGATATGATTGAAGGAGATATTCAAGCAAAGAATGCACACATGAAGACATGGAAAAAGAAATACAATAGTCTTGAGATTTTACCTGAAGAGAACATTAGATCTTACAATCAGAGGATAAATGAAGCAATCTCTAGAATCAGAAACAATGGTGGAGAAATATCAGAAGAAGATATAATGGACAAGTTGCTAACTACTTTAACATTAGACTATGAAAACAAGATAAGTATTCTAGAGGAAACCATGCAATTCTCACAAGACTTCAAGAGAGAGACCTTGATCAGCAAAATCTTTGCATTTGAGATATCAAGATTGAAGGCTGAACCTAAAAGTGAAACACCTTTTAAAGCCTCAGTCCATGGTAAGAAATCCTTACACATCTCTAGTCATAATGAGAAATAATAAGTTGATGAAGAACTTGAAGAAATCATTGCTATGATTGCTAAAAGAGAAAAGAAAGGAAAAGGAAAATATGAAGGACAGATTCCATTCAAATGTTTTTCATGTAACAAGATTGGTCACTTTGCATCTAAATGTCCCACAAGAGTCAAGAAGTTCAGATCTGATTACAAACCCAAATATAAGAAGGAATGTTATCATGCTAAAGAAGG
>MU223437.1:1744727-1757079 GCA_018584345.1 Thuja plicata | reverse complement strand
ATCTCCAAATCATTTTTGTGAAGAGAAACAACATCTTGAGTATAGGGAAGATTGTGTACATAAAGGAATCCAAGTAGAAGAGCTTAATCTAGTTACTTGTAGGGTTGATCAAATGCATGAGGATATTGTATTTAGCAAGGACTATAGTGCACTTGCTGACTTTTCTAAGGGTAAACAAAAGTCAAAGCTTGCTAATAAAGCAATGAATGTTGTCCACGAGAATGGTGGCATTGTATTTGGGAGATCCAAAGTATTACATGATCAAAATTATGTGTTTAATAGAGGAAAGTAGCAGTGTTCAATTTTTTTTAGGGATGCCTTGGGCCACCCAATTTCACTTTGCATCAGATTTAGTGTGGATACTTGGTCTGCTTCTCCAAAGATAGCTGGAATCTCGCTATGCTCATAGTGAGCATACATTCCTAGAAAGAGCCACTAGTGGTACCCTAATTTTTAATAATTTAGAAGTCCCAATCCATTATCAAGAAGCATGTTTCTCCATAAAAAAAAAGATCAAAGGAAGGAAATTTTATGACACAAATAAATAGAACTAACTAATTGAAGCCAGACCTGATACAAAGATGATTTTGACAAAGGATAAATATGGTTGAATTTTAAAAATTTAAAAACAACCCAGTTCAGGAAATCAAATTTCCTATCTCCAAATGAAATATTAGATTTTCACGACGTGTTTTGGATTTTTGACCAAAGCCAAATCCAAAAGTTAGGTAGTTATTTTTTAGTTAGTTTATTGCATTTTCAAAATAATTTGTAATAAAAGTTGTGTCTTTTCACCCTAAAAAGGTGTGAAATCCACACACACACATAGACACACACACACACACACACACACACACACACAATCAATAAAGATAATTCCTTTTTCTTTCACATGTGTAATAGTTTCATTATCATTTTACAATTAGTCCCTCAGATAAACCAATAGAACTTCTTCAAAGTGATAGTTTGATGTGCATGCTTCCTGATTTGATTCATAGTCTATATTTTCAATTGGTGTTCTCATTTTGCATGGTTAAATTCCATTGATTGAGGCCTTAGTCAATTGGTCTATCATCGTAGAAGTATTACCCATTTGAAATATCTCTAAATTTTTTTTAGGTTGCATGTACATTCCATAACACCTTTGAAGTCATAAGTTTTCTTGTAAAACTGTCTCTGAGGTTGAACATAAGATTGGAATGATTTTGACTCTATTTCCCATTGTAGAATAAGGCACTAGTCTAATCATTATTTGGATTATAGTTGTTCAGTTCATTGTTTATAGTTTTGTTCTATCTTATCTATCTGTTCATTTTAAATTACATACACATTTACTAAACATTCTTTCAATTACTTAAAGTGTTTTAGTTTACAGTTCACAATATATTGCTTTCTGTTAGATTTATTTCAAGTTCCTTGCCATACTTGAGAGAGAAGGTTGAAGTGTTGCTTATCTTCTATAAAAATCCTTGTAACTTGAGGATAAGTCAAGGTATAGGCCTACCAGCCTTGGTTTTGTAGAGCCAGAATTGCAGAAGTTCCAACCTTGCCTTGGTTGTGACTTGTTAGTTGGCCAAATCACTCAGGTTTCCCAACATTGGATTGGCAAGTCCATAGAAAATCCAATCTTTTGATTTGAGCACCAACAAGATATTAAAAAGTATCTTTTGGCAAAGCTTTAGTAAATGTATCTTCTATATGTTCCTTGGTGCTAATATATTCCAGTTTAATCTCTTTATCTGCTACCTTCTCCCTCAAGAAATGCTACTTGCTAGAAATATGTCTAGTCTTTGAATGTATTACAGGATTCTTTGACATATTCACTATGATGGTTTTATCGCAATGGATAATCACTGGTTCTTTGAAAATTATTCCAATGTCCTTTAGCATTTGCTTCATCCAAATAAATTGTGTACAGTTTATTGCAGTAGTAACATACTCTGACTAAGAAGTAGATTAAGCAATACAGTTCTTCTTCTTGCTCAACCAAGAAAGCAACCTTTTCCTAAGGAAAAATGCACCACCACTTGTACTCTTCATGTCATCCACATTACCTACCCAATCAGCATTAGTATAAGACTAAAATGTAAAATCATCAGATTTTTCATACCATAATCCATATTCTACTATTCCTTTCAAATATCTGAAAATTCTTTTTACAACAACAAAATGTGTCTCTTTAAGATCTGCCTAATATTTAGCAACAATTCCAACTGCATTGGTAATATCTGGTCTAGTGTGTGTTAGATATTGTAGACCTCTAATCATTGATTTTTACTTAGTCTGCCCAACACTTTGAGTCTCATCACTTTTAGTCAGTTTGTTCCCTGTCACCATGGATCTACCAAGAACTTTACAATCTTCCATTCCAAATTTATTCAACATTTTCTTAAGCTACTTGGTTAGGGATATAAAAATGCCATTCTTACTCTGATTAATTTGCAAACCAAGAAAAAATTTCATCTCACCAATCATTGAAATTTCAAACTCATTCTCCATTTCTTTAGCAAACTTCTTACTCATTTTATCATTGCCTCCAAAAATGATATCATCAGCAAAAAATTCTATAATTAAGATTCCATCTTCAATAGTTCTTAAATACAAATTACTGTCTGCATTACCTTTTTTGAAACCAAGATGAAGTAGATGTTTATCCAGTCTTGCATACCATGCCCTTGGTGCTTGTTTCAGTCCATACAGTGCCTTCTTCAATTTGCAAACCATGTTTTCATCATGTGTCAAAGGAAAACCATCAGTTTTCTCAATGTACACTTCTTCTTCTAGATCACCATTCAAGAATGTTGACGTCACATCCATCTGATACACATTAAAGTCTTTATGTGCAACATAAGAAAGGAATAGTCTCACAGCTTCCAATCTAGAAATAGGTGCAAATGTTTCTTCATAGTCTATGCCTTCTTGTTGTGAGTAGCCTTTACATACTAGTCTAGCCTTGTTTCTTAGCACTGTTCCTTCCTCATCCATCTTATTTCTAAAAACCCACTTAGTGCCAGTCACATTTTTGTTCTAGGTCTTGGAGCCAATTCCCAAGTGTTGTTTTTCTTTATCAGTTCTAGTTCTTCTTCGATGGCTTTAGTCCAAGATTCATCTATAAATAATTCATCAGTAGTCTTTGGTTAAACTTGAGAAATCAAATAGATCTCATCTCTAACTCTAGATCTAGTCATTGTGCCTTTTCTTGCATCACCAATAATTTGATCTTCAGGATGGTTTATCTTGACATACCTTGGCATCTTCAATGTCTTAGTAGCTTCAACCTGTTCTTCTTCTTCAATCTCATTCTTGATCATCAAGGGTCCTTCAGGTTCAACAACAACTTCTCTTGTTTCTTTTATCTTACCACAATCATATACTCTTTCCTGAATTTGAAAATTTTCATCTATCCTCACATTGGCGCTTTCAATCAGTTTCCTCAGTCTCAGATTGAAACATTTATATGCTTTACTCTTATTGGAATAACCAAGAAAGATTCATTCATCACTTCTAGAATCAAACTTGCCTATCTCATCATCTCTCTTGATATAACATTTAATACCAAATATTTTGAAATATTTCAGAGTAGGTGTATGATCAAAGAATAATTTATAGGGATTTTTATTTGTACCTTCTCTGATATGAATTCTATTTAATGTGTACACAGCGGTGCCAATTGCTTCTCTCCAATGAACATGTGACACATTTCCTTCTAAAAATATAGTCCTTACAACATCTAATATGGTTTTGTTTCTTCTCTCTTCTACGCTATTATGTTGTGGAGTTCTAGGGGCTGAAGTCTATCTATGTATTCCATTTTATTCATAGTATGTATTAAACATTTTTGATGTAAATCCTCCTCCTCTTTCTGATCTCAAACACTACATCTTTAAACCATAATCATTCTCAACTTTCACTTTGAATAACTTGAACTTGTCAAATTCTTCAGATTTCTCTCTCAAATATGTAACCCACATAATTCTAGAAAAGTCACAAAAAAAAGTATAAAATACCTTTCACCATAGTATGATCTTTTTCTTATAGGACCACACAGATTTGTATGCACCTGATCTAACTTCCCTTTTTCTGAATAAGCTTTTCTCTTGAAAGTGCTTCTAGTCTATTTCCTCATAACACATTCTCTACACATAGTGTTAGATGGCTTTACAATTCTAGGTAGATCTCTTACTGCTTTTGTCATACTTGCCTTCACAATGTTATCAAAGTTAACACGAAAAAATATTTTGTGCCATAACCAACTGTCATCAACCTTTGCAACAAAACAAGAAGCTTTGGATGTGTTCAATTCAAATACATTACCTCTGGATTTAGTACCAGATGCTATCAAGTCTCCTATTTTACTCTTGATAGAACATTTTCCATTGATGAAGTTTAGTTGATAACCCTTTTCCACTAGCTGTCCAACACTCAACAAATTGTGCGTAAGTCCATCAACAAGTAATACATTGTTAGTTTTAGTCTTTCCATCAAAATAAATATATCCAATTCCAATAATAAGTTTAGGAGTATTATCACCAAATCTAACAATACCACCATCATGTCTTTTCAAACTCACAAACTTGTTTTTATCTCCAGTCATATCATGTGAATAACCACTATCTATGACCCATTCCAATTTCTTTTCAACTCGAGATACTAAGGATTTTTCTTCATGCATACGTTCATCATCCTTAATAGAAATAAATCCAATTTCATCATAGTTACCATCCTCATCATCAGATATACCCTCACTTGCATAATAACATTCTTTGTCATTTGAGAATTTTGATTTGAAAAACTTAGGTTTGTGCTTTGGAATTCTTGTAGGACATCTAGATGCAAAATGACTAATCTTGTTGCATGAAAAACATTTCAAAGGTAATTTTCCCTCAAACTTACCCTTACCTCTCTTTTCTATTCTAGAAATCATTGCCACGACTTCATCTAGCTTCCTTTTTTATTTTTATATTTATTCACATTCATCACCATAGGCTCCAAATTCTTCTCTTAGGTCACTACTACTTGTTCTTGCATTTCCAGGTAAAATTATTTTACTTTTGTCCACGGTTGCTTTGAAGGCTGACTCAAACTTAGGTAAAGTGTCTCCCAACTTTGCGGCTTCAAATGTAGTTAGCTTTCCAATCAAAATCTCTCTAGTGAATTTTGGTGTCAAAGGTATGATCTCCTCTATAGCCTAAACCTTGGTTCTATATGTAGGTGTTAAAGATCCGAGTATCTTTGCAATCACTTATTCCTCACTGTCAGTTCCTCCAGAGTTCCTAATACAAGTAACCACTTCAGTAATTCTCTATCCATATGCTCTGATGTTCTCATCTATGACATCTTCAACAATTCCATCTTTGTCTTCTAGTTCTGTAACTTTGCTTGCTTTGTAAACTTGTCTCCAACATATAGTGCTTCCAGTCTTGTCCAGATTTCAAGCGCAGAGTCCAAGTCCTTTACTTCAGTAAATTCTCCTTCTGATAGTGTGTTGATCAAGGATTCCCTCGCAACCATATTGCATGAGAATAGTTTCTTTTCATCTTTAGTGGCTTTCTCTAATTCATCCTCAGTCGCTCCCTTTTCTTTCTTCTTTGTTATCATCCATAATAAATTCCCATACATAGAAAATGTGTTCTCATCTTGTTCTGCCAACTCTCAAAGTTTTCAGGATCAAACTTTGGACTATCCTTCCTATAGTGAGTCATCTTCAGGATTACCTCAAGCTATTAAATCTTCTTTCTAAGGACCAATAAATGTGATAACAAACTTTAGGAATAATAGTCCACAAGACAACTGAGAGGGGGGGGTGAATCAGTTGTAATATAGATTATTAAACTTTAAACTTTATAAACCAAATCTGCAAGTGTAAATGATAACACAATAAATGCCAACACCATAATACAATTTTTTTGTCAAGGAAACCCTGCTAAAGGTAAAACCCCAGTGGGAATTAACACCCAAAAATAATGTACTAAGAGTATAGTATCCCTGTTAAAATATATTAGCACTGTTAGGAGCTTATTACAACATTATAGTACACAGTCCGTGTTAGGAGATAGACCCTGTTAAGATTCAAATAAAATAGTAGGCTCATTGCCAAGGCACACTGCCCAAAGAATGTTAAAGCCACCCTCAAGGATTTACAATATGAATCAAGTTTATAAATCAAATACACATTTCAGTGAACTGTCTGATAGCAACTATCTTTGCTTGGTCGGTTCCAATAAAGTATCAACTCTGCTTTGTATCCAGCAATCAACAAGCTTCATAGCTTCCACACATTTATTTTATTTTCTTTCTTTATCACACCTCTCCACAAGAAGTTATCATTCATATATACCCTCTTAGAATAATTCATTAGGTTAGCTAGTTAAGCTTTCCTAATACATAATTAACTAGGTCGGCCAATTAAGTATTTCTATCATACAAATGATTACATATCCCCTTGCTAAGATACACATGGTATCTATAACATGTATACATCATTTACAATCCATCAAATATACTTCCAGATTCGTAATTCATGCTCACAATTAATTTCACACGCTACATGTCTGAAGTCGATTAGGAAATAGGTCTTCTCTAGAATACATGCCACAACTGACATCATCAGTATCCAAACAACAATCTAGCTCAACCCATTACTCTATTCTATGTCAGAAATCCATTATTAAGATCACAAGTTCTGAAATATATTTTCCAGAAAGATATACCTGAAACACAGAGACCTTCTCTGTCAAGAAAAATAATTACAATCCAGAAAACCAGTCTTCACCAAATAAATTGTAACATCCATAGTATGTAACACGGAGCCAAGCAACCTTAGGAATAAGGTCATAACACATCCTTCTACATAAATCCAAATTTGATCATTCTGAATCATCCGTATAGTGTTCGTACACTCCTTTCAGTTAGGTATACAGTCTGTCTTCTCCATAGAAATATATGTTTACATCAGTGACAAAACATGAATATCAACAACATGATCAGTACCCAAAACTTATATCATCCAAAAAAGAGAAGTTGGACAAAAAGTTTGAAAGCAAGCAAGGCGGAAGAGGACATGGTGGAAGAACCGTTGGACGGTATTATTGAGGCTGAAATGAAGATTAAAAAAATAAGGATGAGTCAAGTAGCAGTTAGAATCTGATGGGAAATAATTACAATCATTCCCATGATCAAAATAATAGTGATCAGAAAGGAAGAGGAAGAGGGAAAGGACCAGGAAGAGGAGTTTTTCGTGGGACATGTTTTCATTGTTGAGAAGTAGGACACCAAGCCTATGAATTCCCATAGCATCAAGGAAGGACGGATAGGAGGAGTGAAGGTCATGCATGAGTTGAACATACAAATGAAGAAGCTCAGTCAAAACACTGAGATGATGCTGAGAGAGGAGAAACCCTAGTTTTTAGGAGGATCCTGATAAATGAAGAGAAGAGCTCAGATCAGAGGAAGAGCCTAATCTGCACTAGATGAAAGTGAGAGGATAAGTGTTGTGATGTAATTATTGATGGTGGAAGCAATGATAACCTGGTATTAGAAGAAATGGTCACAAAGTTGAAGCTAAAAAGGGAAAAGCACCAATGTTCCTACATAATTTCTCGGCTACAAGATGACTGCAAGGTCCTGGTCCATGAGCAGTGCTTCGTAAAGTTCAAGATTGGAAGTTACTGAGATGAGATACTTTGTGATATAGTCCCCATAGATGGATATCATTTTTTAATGAGAAGGCCTTGGTAGTTTGACAGGCGTGCCAGACATGATGGTCATGCTAATACTTATTCTTTTACAAAGGATGAAGTTCAAGACAAGCTAAAGCCATAGAAAGAAACAAGAGAAAAGGTATCTAGTAATGCGAGAGTATTTTTAGTTGATGGAAGAAATTTATTAGAAGGTATGAGGCATGAGCATATGTGTTTTTCCCAAATTCCAAAAGTGGGTAAAGAAGAAGTAGAAGATGTACTTGTAGAAGTTGCAAACTTGTTGGAGGAGTTTTAGGATATTGTTTTTGATAATGTACCTGATGGATTACCACCAGTGGGGAAGATCAGTCAACAAATGGCCTTGATCCCAGGGGCTAGTTTTCCAAACAAGGAAGCCCATAGGATGACTCCAACAAAGAGTGAAGAATTGAACAAACAAGTGCATGATTTGTTGTAGAAGGGATTGATTCAAGAGAGATTGACTCCATGTGTTGTACCAGTGGTATTAGCACTAAAGAAAAATGGAGAATGGAGGATGTGTACAGATTCTTGAGCTATCAATAAGATCACTATCAAGTACAGGTTTCCCTTGCCAAGAATGGATGATATTGTGAATTGTTTGAGTGGAGATGAGTATTTCAAAAAGATTTATCTAAACAGTGGATATCACCAAATCATGATCAAAGAAGGAGATGAATGGAAGATAGAATTCAAGACAAAGGAGGGCTTGTATGAGTGGTTAGTCATGCCTTTTTGGCTAACCAATGCATCGAGCACATTCATGCGGCTCATGAATGAAGTACTGAAAGAATTTCTGGATGAGTTTGTTATTGTTTCCTTGGATGATATTTTGATTTTTAGTAAGACATTGGAAGAAGATATGATGCATATTCGTAATGTGTTTGAGAGGCTAAGGGAAGAGAAGTTGTTGATTAATTTGAAGAAGTGCAGTTTTGTGAAGGAGTTAATGTATCTGGGATTTTTAGTCTCAGCAGAAGGTCTAAAAATGGACCCAGAGAAGGTTTAGGCTATCCTTGAATGGCCTACCCCAAGGAATGCTACTGAGCTAAGATATTTTCATGGTTTGGATAGCTTTTACATAAATTTTATTCGAGTTTTAAGTAGTATATGTGGACCCTTGACTAAAAAAATGAGAGTGGATAGGAAAGAGTTTAAGTGCACTCCAGAGGCAGATAAGAGTTTTGAATTATTAAAAATAAAAGTTACAGAACAGCTTGTTTTAGTACTTCCAGATTTTACCAAGGTGTTTGAAGTAGACTGTGATGCTAATGGTAATGCCATTGGAGAAGTTTTGAGCTAGGAAGGTATACCCATTTCTTATTTTAGTGAAAAGTTGAATGATTCCAAGAGAAAATATTATGTTTATGATCATGAGTTCTATGCTATAGTTCATCCATTGAGGAAGTGGATACATTATATTTTACCAAAAGAGTTTGTTTAATTTATTGATCATCATGATTTGTGATATTTGAATAGTCAAGAAAATTTGAATCAAAGGCATTTGAAATCGGTTGAGTTTTTGCAGAGTTATACTTTTTGTTTTGAAGCACAAGAGTGGGAACTCTAATAGGGTTGTAGATGCCCTTAGCCAAAGACTTATTTTGCTGACAGAGATTTAGATTGAGGTTGTTGGGTTCAAGGAACTCAAGAGTATGTATCCTGAAGGTCCATATTTTGGCAAAGCTTAGAAAGCTTGTAGAGAACATGTTACTCTCGATAGAATCAAATGGTTGGATTTCATAATCTAGGATGATATGTTGTTCAGAGGTAGTAAACTGTGCATTCCAAAGAGCTCCATGAGGGGGAATTTAATTAAACAAAATCATAGTGGAGTATTGGCTGGACATTTTGGGCGAGATAAAACAATTTCTCTGGTTAGTGAGGATTATTATTGGCCACAGTTGTAACAAGATGCTAAGAAATTTGTACAAGGTTGCAGAGTATGTTAGATGGAAAAAAGAAGTGAAGAAGAATACATGGTTATATCAGCCATTACCTGTACTAGAGAAGCCATGGGAGGATATTAGTATGGAATTTGTTCTTGGCCTACTGAGAACTCAGAGAAGGAATGATTCCATCTTTGTAGTGGTGGATAGGTTTTCAAAAATGACACATTTCATTCATTGAAAGAAGACTAATAATATTTTTCATGTAGAAGAATTGTTTTTTAGGGAGGTGGTAAGACTACATGGCATACCAAAGAGGATAGTTTCAGATTGAGACACCAAGTTTGTTGGTTTCTTTTGGAGAAGCTGTTGGATAGATTTGAAGTTCAGTTTAGCACACCATCCACAGTCTAATAGATAGACATAAGTTGTGAATAGGAGTTTTAGAAAATTGTTGAGATGCTTGATTAGAGATAAACCAAAGGGATTGGGTTTGGTTTTACCACAAGCAAAATTTTTAGATAATAATTCTGTCAGTAGGAGCACTGGTAAATCGCCATTCTAGATAGTGTATGGAAGTAGTCCCAAAAATGTAACAAAATTAAGAAAGTTGGACAACGGAGAGATAAGTAATGCTGAAGGTGGAGACTTTGCAGAACACTAGAAGAATTTGCATGAGGAGGTGCGGAAAAATATTAATAAAATGAATACACGGTACAAGCCTAAGGCAGACAAGAAAAGAAGAAATAAGGAATTTCAAGTGGGAGATGAAGTCATGGTTCATTTGTGAAAGGAGATATTTCCAGTAGGAACATATAATAAGATGAAGATGAAGAATTTTGGACCATGCAAAATACTTAAGAATCATGATTGAGGAAATTCTTATGAAGTAGAGTTGCCCACTGAACTCAATATTTCACCAGTATTTAACATTTTAGATTTGACAGAATATCACGAGGGAGGTGTTAAGGATCAAATAACAGAAGCACAGTGGAATATTCCAACAACTACTTCAGCTATAGAGGAGATTGAAGACATTTTGGATAGTCATGTTGGGAGAAGCATGAGGAACATGACTTATGAAGAATTTTTGCTCAAATAGAAAGGATTACCTATAGAAGATTCATCATGGCTATCAAGGGAGGAGGTTAACCATCTTCATTTTCATTTTCCCACCTAAGACCCGACAAGGTCACTTCTCAAATTACCCTGGGTGTTAGATGCAGGGGCATCTTGGGTGTAAGATAAATATTGCATCACCCAAAAATATTTTCTGGTTTCTTTTCAATAAGGGCTATTTTGTGTAGAGTTACTATTTCAAGAAAGTTACTATTTTTAGTAAGGTTTTTTTTTTGAGCTTAGAATGTTTTATTTTTCTTCTCTGGAGGTTCACTTTGATTGTATCAACCTTCTAGTAAAGTTTCATTTCTAGATCAAATCAAGTTTTGTAGATATTGGACATTTTCGGTATTGGTAGTATGGTACATAAACTTTGAACTCAATTTTGAAGGCTTTAGAGGCTCTGAATGGTGTTGAAACCTTCGATGACTAGGAAATCCTATGATGGGAATTATAGAGAACTTTGTGGCATTTCTGAAATGGGGTTATGATGGGCTGCCGGGCCAATGGTTGATCAGTTATGGTCTCCAGAAGTTGCGCTACTTGAGCTTGAAAATCTTAAAGTTTCTTCAAAAAAAAAATTTGGGTTCCGAAGTTGTTTGGGCCTACTCTAATGTAATAAAAATGAATAATAATATAATAGGGTTGGTCGGCTTCAAACTTTAGGGTTTGATTTCTAGAGTCTTCTTTGGCGGTTAAAATTGGCTATATATTGAAGGCCCATAGGGTTGTGTAGGGTAGTTCTGGGTTATGTAGCTAGTAGCTATGGATTGTAAATTATTGTAATAAAATTCCCATCTGGCTATGCATGTTGCATTTCTGAAGGTGCATGTTATATTTTAGAATATTGTAATTTCATTTCATGGTGGATAATAGAAATCTCATTCCTATCTTTGCAAATCTTGTTATTCTCGATTTTGTTTTGTTTGTGTTAATAAGGGGAGCACCCTTCATCACTATCCGAATAATAATTAGTGTAAGCCTTCAAGTCAAAATATCCTCCTTTATTTTATATTAGACCGAAGTCTTTAGTACCTTTCATATATCCAAATATTCTTTTGACTATAGACATGTGTGATTCCTTTAGATTTGGAGAAATGATGCAGGAGCATCCTGGGTGTAAGGGCAATCTTGCATCACCCAAAAATATTTATGTTTTCTTTTCAATAAGGGCTACCTTGTGCAGAGCTGCTACTTATGGAAACTTTCTATTTTTAGTAAGTTGGTCATACGATCTCGGAATGTTTTGATTTTGCATGTGGAGGTTCATCTCAGTCATATTAGCCTACCAGTAAAGTTTCATGGCTGGATCGAGTCTGGTTTTGAAGATATTAAAAATTTTCGGTATTGAAAACAGGGTACAGAAACTTTGAGCTCAGTTTTGAAGGCTTTAGAGGCCCCGAATGAGGTTGAAACTTGGGCTCGATGATGTTTGCATAATTGAGCTGTTGTAGAGCGCTTCGTGGCATTTCCAAAATGGGGCTATAATAGTCAATCGCGTCAACTGGTGATGACTTATGGTCTCCAGAAGTTGGGCCACCTGAAATAGCAGAAAATAATTTTTCCTTCAAAATTTTCGGGTTTCAAAAGTTATTTTGAGCCGAATTTGATGTATTAAAATGAAAA
>MU223437.1:1702031-1720553 GCA_018584345.1 Thuja plicata | reverse complement strand
TTGAAAATCATGCGCGACTGCGCGACGAGCTCCTTTTGGTCCGCGACTGAGCGACGAGCTACTTGTGCGAGTGCGCGACGAGCTAAATCGCCAACTCGCATGCATTTTGCATTGCTTTGAAAATCATGTGCGACTGCGTGACGAGCTCATTTTGGTCCGCGACTGCACGACGAGCTCCTTGTGCGACAAGCTCATTTTGGTCCGCGACTGCGCGACGAGCTCCTTGTGCGACTGCGCGACGAGCTCATTTTTTGTCTGCAACTGCAAATACTTAGATGACCATAACTTTTGATTTTCAATCTAGGTTTTTCTAAAAAAATTTCTGTAGTGTGAACACATGGTCATCTCAGACATATTAAAAATTTAGCTTGACCCAGTTCATTTTTTTGGAGATATGATTAAAAACATGACTGGATGTGCTCCCACTATACTTGCTTACTGAAATGTGTTGAACCCACTCCCCAAGTGGTATTTCATGAAAAACATCAGGTCTCTTTTAGCATGCATTCAAAGCAATCCTTCTCCGTAACCTTTCAGGAAAAATTTTATGTAGTAACTCCAAATTTATTCAAAATTTTCAGAGTACTAACAGAAGGTATAACACTTATATTTGGTATCACTTCCCTATCTTAAATCACATGAGGAATGACCATAAGATTAACATCCCCTTATTAATTTATTCCTCTTTACCCAAAAAAATTTCCAAGGGTGCCTCCCCTCATCTTCACCAAGGCCTAATTTATGCCCTCTATCAACACAAATTTGATAAATCCCCATTTAGAAGTTTCCTTCTCTCATACTCTTAGTAGTATCAGAACCAAATTGTGAAACCGGCCAAGATATTTGTCAAAATTGAGCTTTTGGAAACCGACCCTCTCCCTCATAATACGAAGACTACTACAAAAAAGTATAACCCTTATGGGAAAAAGAAGAAAAAAAACTAAGTCCCTAGATTAGGATATCCTCATTAAAGAGGTCTTACTTGATACTACTCCCCAGAAAATAAAAGTGGTTGCCATTAAAAATACTTCCTCTTCAAAGGCCAAAAATACTAGTAAGAAAAAGGAAAAGGATGAGCTATGTTATTTATATTAACAATGAAGAGGAGAAAGATGAGGATACTGAACAAATGTAGGAACCTAAGCATGATGATAGTTTGCTAGAGAGGAGGTTTTCTCATCTCCACAATAAAGAGAATAAGATTAAAATAATTGAGGACGTGGTCTGTAAGACAAACTTTGAGTATGAGATAGAAGAAGAGGAGGAGTCAACTACAAATTTAGAAGATGAAGAGCATGTTGTTGAGGCTGAAGAGATTGACAAAGACAAAAAAGAAAATTCCATCGAGATATTTGTGAACATGAAAGACTTGGAGGATATGGTGAACATGGCTTTTGATTTCCCTACCCATACTATAACTGACCTTATGGTGACCATTCTGCCTTCCCCTATTTTGGAAGAGTGTCTCCTCTAACATTCAAAATCAAATTCATGACCTGTATAAGAGAATCATGCCTTTGGAAGGGTTTTTTTCTATGTCGATGAATGTAAAAGACCAATTTAATGGGGTCATTATATGTCTCTTTAAGGTGGTTAATGGGAATATGAAAAAAACTCTCTTTGTAGTTGTCACTGGGAAGAACAGGTTAAAGATAGTGGCGAAGAGGAGGAAAGAAATCCAAATAAACAATGAAGAACAATATGATGAGGAAAATGAATATTGACAAGGTCTTCTCAATAGCCTTTCTAAAGATTTGGATATAATTTTCAAGTTTAATCAAAGATAATTTTATTAGTTTTTCTTCTTTCTATTTTGATGTCCTATTTTTTCTATTTCTTAGCTTTAAACTTAAGTCTAATTTTTTTTATTACCATGGCATAGTTTTTGTTTGTTGAACCATTCAAACATTATGAACATGTATTTTAGTGGTTTCTATAGTAGTATGAGAAATAAAAACTCTTTAAGATGCGTGATGATGATAGATTATAATAATATTATGGTTAATTGTAGTAGCAGTATTATTAGTAATAAGAACTTTTAAATTATGACTGTGATGATTTTTTATTAATCTTTTTGGTGGGGGTTTTTTGGCTTTCTCTTGGCTGTAATGGCCCAAAGTAGTGATTCTAGTGCTATATCTTAGTATTTTTTCTTTTTTTATGGGATCAAGGCCCTATCCTTGCTGATTTAACAAAAATAATAATATTCTTAACATTTTGATGTTTATTTATGTTCTCATTTTCAATAGAATTCTCTTGATCTACCTTCAAGTGGCTAAACAATTTTATGGCACTAGCACTGAAACCAATTGTTCGAATGAACTAGACAACTGAGATAGGACGGCTGAATCAAATGTCTATAAAAACTTAGTTTAGTTCAAAGATAAATTCTTTTAAATAATGCGACAAAAACATATATCAGACTTAAATTGAAGAGTAGTACCACAAATTCATATACCAATCCATAGGATACTCGAATTATATATTCACATCACATGACAATTTTTTATTGAAAAACCATTAAAGAGTAAAAGACCACTATGAAAATGAACTATGTATAGTTTACACCTTACTAGAAATATGAGTATCAAATCATACTCTTTAAAGGAACACCTACTAAATTTATAAGAAAAATGACAAATTCAAATTACAATATAGAGGGTTACTCTATTTTCTATCAAAAATACTTATCACAAATTTAACAACTTATTGTTAGAATGAATTCATAATAATTGAGAGGGGGGGTGAATCAGTTATCCTCAGGTCTAGATAAGCCCATTTAAAATTTTTACCAATTTGAACAACTTAGATCTTCTTAGTAGCAATAACATAAAATAACAACATACATATATAGTTTCTTGTTCAGATATAATTAGCTTGTAGAAGCTTAACAATAAAACACAACATAAACATTCATACAAGTTGACACCATTATTTAACCTGGAATCCTAATTTGGGAAAAATCACCAATAACATGCTATCAATCATTCACTCTTCTGAAGTGAGCTCTGTTAGGAGCCAACCCTATTAAATGTTACAAAACACATTGCTAAATGTGACCTGGTTAAAAGATTTAATCACCCTGTTAGGAGTGGCCTTGTTAGAGGACTTAGAACATTCCACCTAAATGTCACCTTGCTCAAAGGATTTATACAATGACTGTTAGTTCAACCTGGTTAAATAATTTTAACTGATAGAATGGTTAGAAAGTAATCAATAGGTTTGATCTGATACATAAAACTTACTTTGCAAATCTAGATCCAATTCAGCTCTAATGCTAATTCACTGAGTGGCCTCCATTCTCATTTCAATCTTTAGATCTTCTTGGAAATCCATCAAGAAATCACTCTTATAGCTCTTTGCTTCTTTGTTTAGCCTTCTCTACTTTTATTAAGCCAATCAGTCAATTAACTATGCAATCCTCTTGCATACAATTCTTACACACTCATACACACTTCATGAATAACCCCTTAAGGTTATCATATACCTCTTCATCTAGGTTAGATAAATATTTTTCCACTTAATCAAGATTGTAGATCTTAGGTTAGGTCAGATCCAATAAATCTTTCCATCTTTTCATTTAATTTACTTCTCCAAACCAATCAGTAACTAAATCTTTGATCCATGCATTAATTACAGTTACCCGTACATTTAAATAGTGTGGACCAATCGTGCTTATCATTAATTAACTTTACATATCCCAATAAAATCAATTATGTCGGCTAGAGATCTCAAATCTCAACAATTACCATATTACTGTTGCTCGGCACACACTGAGCTCTTTCACTTGGTCATGACTGGTTTCTCAGACAATTTACTGGCACTCAGTCATCACTGACTTTGCTCGGCATAAACTGTTCACAATAAAATGTCATCAAAAGATAAACAACACATTACTTTGCCAATGTGCCAACTGATCAAGTACCCTTGTGATTTCCCATAACTCAACCATTCCCCTTGGTCTTCTTGTTAAATATCCTTTGTCAATCAATAGATATGGTACTCAAACATATAGCAATAGTCTTACCAATTAAGGTTTGACATCAATGAAAAACAACAATTGTTTCCATTGTAGCTTTCCAACAATCTTTCCAAAAAACTTCCTCTTTGGAATTGATGGCAACACTAAAGAACAAAATAATAATTTTCAACCATTGTTACCATAGAATCCAAAAATTCATTAGCTTCATTCTGATTCTCATCTAGTAAAACTTTTTCCTTCTGTGTCTTTAATCACAATGAAATATTTATGTTTATGTTCATCTGTAGACTCCCTCTTTCATTAATATATCCCTCTCTGACAAAAATCTCTTTTCAATAATCTCTTCCTTTTTATTTCTTTTCTCAGTATTTTCTCAGTAATCTCTCCCTTTTTCTCTAAGTATAGTAAACTCTCCCTCATTTAGTAAATTTCTCCCTCTTTGACAACAATGCCAAAGACGTTGACATCTTCATCATGCAGATTCTTTTGTTCCTATCATCTTGTTTATGAGTGATCTTGTTTTCTGTCTTTGTCAGTCTTTCACAGCTTTAGGAAGCATCCTAAAATGTGACTTCCTGTGCATCAATGTATAAAATATTCTGAATATAAAATTTGATGCAACAGTTCCATTCTAAACTAATTATCCTTAGTTAGGGGAATCACCCCTAATTTACCTCGTAGATACTCATGAGCATCCTTGGGTAGTGCCTTTATAAATATGTCCGCTAACTGTTCCTTAGTATTCACATATTCTAGTCTCACATCCTTCTTCTTAACTAGCTCCCTCAAGTAATGATACTTGATAGCTATATGATTTTTTTTAGAGTGCATCAAAGGGTTCTTATAAATATTAATGGCACTCGTGTTATCACAATATATGACAATTGGTTCTGTGATCTCCTCTTTCATACCTTTTAGTAGTATCTTCAACCACACAATATTAGAAAAATTAACTTCTGCTGCCACATACTCGGCTTCAACTATAGATTGTGAGGTGCAATTCTATTTCTTGCTTGTACATGAAACTAATATTTTTCCTAAAATAAATGCTCCTCCTTCGGTGCTTTTCCTATCATCCACATTTTTGGCCCAATCAGAATCAGTATAGACTCTGAGTTCAAACTTGTCATTCTTTTTGTGATACAGACCATAGTCATCTATTCCTTTCAAATATCTTAGAATTATTGTTACCGCCATCATATTTTTTCCTTGGGATTGACAAAAAATCTCACAACATTACCAACAGCTAGTGCAATATTAGGTCTGCTATGTAAAACATATTGCATCTTTCTAATCATTGATCTGTAAAGGGTTTGATTCACTTCTTTTGTATCATCATTCTTTGTTAACTTATGTCCAGTAGCCATGGGTGTACTCACTGGTTTTGAATCTTCCATTCCAAAAAATTTAGTATCTCCTTGACATATTTTGATTGAGTAATATAGATACCATTCTTCATCTGATATATTTATAAGCCAACAAATTTTTTTATCTCACCAAACATAGACATCTCAAATTCAGTTTGCATCTCCTTTGCAAATGCTTGGCATGACACATCTTGGCCACTAAATATAATGTCATCAACAAAAATTTCAGCCAATAAGATACCTTTACTTTGCTCTATCTTCAAATACAGATTGTTGTTGTCATTGGTTCTAGAAAATCCAATCTTTATCAGATAATTGTGCAATATCTCATACCATGCACTTGGTGCTTTTTTCAATCCATATAGTGCTTTGTGTAATCTGTAAACCATGTTCCTCTTGCTTGGGTCAACAAATCCATCATCTTGTTCAATGTATACTTCTTCTTCTAATATTCCATTTAGAAATACTAACTTTACATCCATTTGATAGAGTTTAAAACCTTTGTAGGTTTCATATGCAAGTAATGTTCTTACTCCTTCCAATTTTTCAACTAGGGAGAATGTTTCTCCGTAATCAATTCCTTCCTCTTGCGCATAATATTTGCATACCAGTCTAGCTTTGTTTCTTGTTACCTCTCCATGTTCATTCATCTTATTTTTGAATACCCACTTAGTACTAATTAGATTCTTTTCATTCAGCCTAGGTACAAGTGTCCAAGTCTTATTCTTCTCAATCTATTCAATTTATTCATTCAGGCTTGTATCCAATATTCATTGTTTAAAGCATCTTTAATTGTTTTAGGCTCAAAATCACATAATAAGCATGTATCTTCTCTCAACTTACTTCTTTTCATAACTGCAAAATCCTTTAATCATATGATTTGATCAGATTTATGGTGCCTCCTTACATACTTTGCTAGAGTAGGTTCTTTTTCTGCTTCAGGTTGATCATTCATGTCCAATTCATATCGATTATGTGACTTGACATCTCCATCAGATAGCTCGACAATTACATCCTGTTGCCCAACAACATTGTTCTGTGACTCGGCAGGTGCTAGCTATTTCTCGGCAACCTCTTTCTCAGTTTCAGGTAATTCACTAGAATCTTCCTCATCCATATAGATTCATGATTTGTAACTTTCAGGTTTCGGTGTGCTTTTATCTTCATTTCTTTATGTATATTAATCAATTCTAACATTTGCACTTTCCACAATTTTATTAGTATTAGAATATAAACACTTGTATGCTTTTCTTTTAGTTGAATAACCAAGAAATATGCCTTCCTCACCTTTACCATCAATTTTTCAATTTTTGTTATCCTTCAGTATAAAACATTTTCTTCCAAAAACTTTGAAATATTTTACATTAGGTGCATACCCATACCATAGCTCATAAGGTGTATCATTAGTACCTTTCTTGTACTCTGTTCAAGGTATAGACTGTTGTACTTATAGCTTCTCTCTAATATTTTTGTGCAACATTCTTCTCCATCATTAGTGTTCTCGCACAGTCCATGATAGATCTATTTATTCTCTTAGCAGTACCATTCTGTGGTGGTGTCCTAGGTGTGGACATCTATCTTTTTATCCCTCGATCATTGCAGAACTTGTTAAACTCATTAGAAATAAACTCACCTCCTCTATCATGTCTTAAACATTTCAGGATTTTACCTGTCTCCTTTTCAACTTTTTCCAAGTACCACTTAAATAACTAGAATGCATCAGATTATTCTTTAAGAAACATAACAGTCATCATTCTTGAGTAATCATCTACAAATAGAATAAAGTATCTATCTCCAAAATAACTTTTCTCACCAATGGGACCACAAAGGTCAGTATGAACCAATTCCATAATTTCCTGAGAAGTACGAGTCTTGCTCTTGAAACTGGATTTAGTCATTTTTCCTAATTGAATCTTCCTCATCCATATAGATTCATGATTTGTAACTTTCAGGTTCCTGTGTGCTTTTAGCTTCATTTCTTTCTGTATATTAATCAATTCTAACATTTGCACTTTCCACAATTTTGTTAGTATTAGAATATAAACACTTGTATGCTTTGCTTTTAGTTGAATAACCAAGAAATATGCCTTCCTCACCTTTACCATCAATTTTTCAATTTTCATTATCCTTCAGTATAAAACATTTTCTTCCAAAAACTTTGAAATATTTTACATTAGGTGCATACCCATACCATAGCTCATAAGGTGTATCATTAGTACCTTTCTTAACTTGTATTCTATTCAAGGTATAGACTGTTGTACTTATAGCTTCTCTCTAATATTTTTGTGCAACATTCTTCTCCATCATTAGTGTTCTCGCACAGTCCATGATAGATCTATTTATTCTCTCAACAATACCATTCTGTGGTGGTGTCCTAGGTGCGGACATCTATCTTTTTATCCCTCGATCATTGCAAAACCTATTAAACTCATTAGAAATAAACTCACCTCCTCTATCATGTCTTAAAAATTTTAGGCTTTTACCTGTCTCCTTTTAAAATTTTTCCAAGTACCACTTAAATAACTAGAATGCATCATATTATTCATTAAGAAACATAACAGTCATCATTCTTGAGTAATCATCTACAAATAGAATAAAATATCTATCTACAAAATAACTTTTCTCACCAATGGGACCACAAAGGTCAGTATGAACCAATTCCATAATTTCCTGAGAAGTACGAGTCTTTCTCTTGAAACTAGATTTAGTCATTTTTCCTAATTGGCATTGCTTACACATTGCATTTGTAGGTTTCTTCAATTTAGGCAGCCCTCTAACCTTTTTCAATTTGCTTATTCTTACCAAGTTATCAAAATTTACATGACACAACCTTTTATGCCATAACCAAACATCAATATATTGTGTAAACAAGCATGTCTCATCAACTAAATCCAGATACAAGAAGTTACCTTTAGTCTACTCTCCACTTCCAACTAATTCTCCAGCGACATCATAGATCTTTTCCTTCTTGTGATGGAATTCAACTCTAAAACTAGAAGTATTCAGTTGTGCAACACTCAATAAATTATAATTAAGATCATCAACCCATTATACATTGTCACATCTGATCTTGTCAGTCAATTTAATTGATCCTTTCCCTTTAACAAGACATGGTACATCATTACAAAATTTAACATAACCACCTTTACACTGATCTAAGGTTTCAAATTTATCTTTATCACAAGTCATGTGATGTGAACAACAACTGTCAATAATCCAATGATCACCTTTACTCATATAAGAAATTAGTGCCATTTTCTCATCATCATCAGAATCATCTTTCATAGCAACATACACAACTTCAATATCATTTTCATTAGAATTGTCTAATTCACTGTCAGAAGATTCTTTAGCTATACAACAAGATTTCTTACCTTTTTCTTTGTAATCCTTATACTTTCTGAAGTCTCGATCATCCTTTCTGTCTTTGTACTTTCCATCCCTTCTTTCATCTTTTTCATTCTTATCAGGACATCTTGCAACAATATGACCAACTTTGTTACATGAAAAAAAAATGATATGAAGTTTACCTTTGAATTTTCCTTTGCCTCTAGATAGTCTTTTTTCCATGAGTGATTCAAGTTCTTCCAGATCATCATCAGTACTGTCGATGTCACTGTTCACACATTTCTTTCCTTTATTTGATTTCTTAAGGACCAACTGGGATCTAAATGCAGATTCAATAGCTTGTGAAGTGTAGTTGTCAAAATTTGACATCTCAAATGTAGTAAGTTTGCCTAGTAGACCTTCCAAAGTCAAATTATTATTAGGAGTACATCTAAACTCTTGAATTGTAGATACTCTAATAGAATATATAGGAATAATTTTTCTTAGTACCTTTCTCATAATGGTGATATCATCAATTTTTCCCTTAGCTCCTCTGATAGCATTTACAACTTCCTTTATCCTACCATAATATTGAACGATATTTTCTCCTTCTTGCAATTTCATTTCATCAAACTTACCTCTTAGACTTTCAGATTTGGCTCTTAGCACATTTGTATCTCCTCCATATATAGTTTCTAGGGCATCCCACATATGCTTTGCAGTTGTACAATTCTTTATGTCTTCAAACTCATGATAGTTCAAAGATGATGCAATTTCCATCATTGCTTGATTGCATTCATGCTTTTCTCTTAATTGTGTAGTTGTGGAAGGTGCAGTGGGGGCTACGTAATCATGTTCAACATAGTGCTTAGCAGCATCACCAATACCAGCTAGATGCAACTTCATCAAAAATTTTCATGCAGGGAAATTATCTTTGTTCAACTTCGGTACCTCCTTTTTATACATCTTGATCTTTTGCTCCAAGTACCTTCAAACTATTTTCAAGATACCAAAGCTCTGATACCAATTGTTAGAATGAATTCAGAATAACTAAGAGGGGGGGGGGTGAATCAGTTATCCTAAGGTCTATATATGCCCATTTAAACTTTATACCAATTTGAACAACTCAGATCTTCTCAGCAGCAATAACATAAAATAATAACATACATATGCAGTTTACTGTTCAGATGTAATAAGCTTGTAGAAACTTAACAGTAAAACACAACATAAACATTCACACAATTTGACACCAGTATTTAACATGGAAACCCAATTTGGGAAAAACCACCAATAACATGCTATCAAGTTTTCACTCTTCTGAAGTGAGATCTGTTAGGAGCCAACCTTGTTGAAGGTTACAAAACATATTGCTAAATGTTACCAGGTTAAAGGATTTAATCACCCTTTCAAGAGTGGCCTTGTTAGAGGACTTAGAACATTCCACCTAAATGTCACCTTTCTCAAAGGATTTAAACAATGATTGTTAGGTCAACCTGGTTAAAGGATTTTGACTAATACAATGGTTATAAAGTAATCAGCGGGTGTGATCTGATACATACAACTTACTTTGCAAATATAGATCCAATTCAACTCTAATACTAATTCAAGGAGTGACCTCCATTCTCATTTCAATCTTTAGATCTGCTTGGATATCTATCAAGCAATCACTCTTGCATCTCTTTTCTTCTCTGTTCAGCCTTCTCTGCTTTGATTAAGCCAATTAGTCAATTAACTATGCAATCATCTTGCATACACTTCTTACACAATCATACAGACTTCATGAATAACTCCTTGAGGTTATCATATACCTCTTCATCTAGGTTTGATAAATATTTTTCAACTTTATCAAGATTGTAGATCTTAGGTTAGGTTAGATCCAACATATCTTTCCATCTTTAAATTTATTTTAATTCTCCAAAGCAATCACTAATTAAATCTTTGATCCATGCATTAATTACGGTTACCCATGCATTTAAATAGTGTGGACAAATCATTCTTATCCGTAATTAACATTACATATCCCAATAAAATTAGTTATGTTGGCCAGAGATCTTAAATCTCAACAATTACCAAAATATTGTTGCTCGGCCAACATTGTGTTCTTTCGCTCGATCATCACTGGTTTCCTCGATAATTTACTGGCGCTCGGTCATCACTAACTTCACTCGGCACAAACTGTTCACAGTAAACTGTCATCAAAAGATTAAAAAACACATTACTTTTCCAATGTTCCAACTAATCAAGTACCCTTTTGATTTCCCATAACTCAACCATTCCACTTGGTCTTCTTGTTAAATCTCCTTCATCAATCAATAGATATGGTACTCAAACATATAGAAATAGTCTTACCAATTAAGGTTTGACATCAATGAAAAAATAACAATTGTTTCCATTATAGCTTTCCAACAATCTTTCCAGCACTTATAACTTGAAATAACACTACAATTATATCTCTCTCAGCAACTTCTATAATTTTTTTTACAAATAATTGTCTACAACCATGAAAACATACCAAACAAATCTTTCTATATATGTAGCCTTAAAACATTCACAATATTGCACTATAAGAATTGATTGAAGAAACTCACAACAACTTATTTATGAGATGCCATAGAATAATTACCTTTCTTGTACAGTTATCTTCAGACTTTGATCAATATGATCCCTCTTAGGAAATCATCTTTAGTTTAATCATTCACACAAACTTTCAAATCTTTTGATATATGTAGAGATACTATTTCAACATTTTCCCAATATGAACTATGTTTCCCTACTATTGTCAAATACATTATTCACTCTTCTAGTTCATATTTCCTAACAACATATTTGGGCAAAAACACTATCTCTTGATACATGTTCAAACTACACATCATCTCCTTGTTGATATCCCCTAATAATTGTTTGAAAGTGACAATGCAAGCAATTTTTATTTTCTCATTGTTGTCAAACCTTAACTGGTGAGACTATTATTATCTATTTGAGTACCATATCTATTGTTGATGAACAAGATTAAACAAGAAGACCAAGTGAATGGTTGAGTTAAGCCAAATAAAAGGGTACTTGATCAGTTGGTACTCCGGCAAAGCAATTAGTTGTTTATCTTTCAAAGACAGTTTTTCTGACTGTTCTGTGCCAAGTAAGTTTGGCTTGTGCCGAGAAAAGATTCTTGTGCTAAGAAAAGTTGCTTGTGCCGAGCAAAGTTTTGACGAGCAAATTTGTTCAATACCGAGCACCAGTGAAATTGTCGATTCAAAACAATGATGTTATCTGACTTACAATAATTGGATTAATGATGAGATTTGAGATCTCTAGCCGACTTAGTTAATTTTATTGGGATATGTAATGTTAATTAAAGATTGATCCATGTCATTTAATGTTTGGGTAACCGTAATTAATGCATGGTTTGAAGATTTAATTAGAGACTACATTGGAGAAGTAAATGTAATGCAAAGATGGAATGATCCGTTGGATTTGACCTAACCTAAGATCTACGATCTTGTTTAAGCAGCAAAAGATTTATCGGACCTAGACAAAGAGGTATATGATAAGCTCAAGGGGTTATTCATTGAGGATGCTGAAGTGTGCTGCTGAATGTAAAGTACATGTATGTATGCAAAAGGGTTGCATAGTTGATTTACTGTTTGGCATGATCTAGTAGAGAAGGCTGAATACAAAAACAGAGAGTTTCATGTGTGATTGCTTGACGGATTTCCAAGCAGATCAGAAGGTTGAAATGACAATGTAGGCTATCCAATAACTTAACATCAAAGCTGTAATTGGATGTGAATTGCAAAGTAAGTTGTATGTATCAGATCACAACTGCTGATTACTTTCTAACCATTGTATCAGTTAAATCCTTTAACAAGGTTGACCTAACAATCATTTGTATAAATCCTCTAACAAGGTGACATTTAGGTAGAATGTTCTAAGTCCTCTAACATGGCCACTCCTGATAGGGTGATTAAATATTTTAACCAGGTCACACCTAACAGTGTGTTATTGTAATCTTCTACAGGGTTGGCTCCTCACAGAGCTCACTTCAGAAGAGTGAAAACTTGGTAGCATGTTACTGGTATTTTTCCCATCTTGGGTTTCCATGTTAAATACTTGTGTCAACTTGTGTGAATGCTTATGGTTTGTTTTATTGTTATTATTTTACAAGCTAATTTCAATAGATAGTAAACTGCATGATTAAAGTTGTTGACTTATGATACTACTGTCGAGTAGATCTGAAATATAGAAAGTTTTTATTTTCTACATCTAGGCCTGAGGATAACTGATTCACCCCTCCCCTCTCAGTTATTCTAAATTCATTCTAACAATTCATATCAAAGCTTTGGTCTCCTAAAAATAGTTTGAAGGTACTTGGACCGAAAAGATCAAGATGTATAAAAGGAGGTTCCTAAGCTGAACAAAGATAAATTCCTTGCATGGCAGAGTTTGATGAAACTACATCTGGTTGGTCCTGGAGATGATGCTAAGCAACTTATTGAGAATGACTATGTATCACCTACTACTCCTCTCATAGTTGCTCAACTAAGAGAAAAGCAAGAGCACAATCAATCAATGTTTGAGATCGCCTCCTCATTGAGCTATTCAGAGTTTGATGATATAAAGAGCTGCACAAATACAAATCAGATGTGGGACAAACTTGCAACTGTCTATGGTGGAGACAAAAATGATGAGGATATCAAAGAGCTATAATAAGAAAGTCAGACCAAGAGACTTCCAAACAGGTGATCTCCTCCTGAGAGAGAATCCTAAAAATCAACAACAGCGGACTCAGAAAGGGAAGTTTGAGCCCAACTGGCTTGGTCCTTATATCATTACTGCAGTATTTGGGTCCGTCTATTAAATTACTTGCTAGATGCACCTGATTGTGGATATTCACATAAATTAATTGTATATCCAACTAGTTTGTGTTTGTGAAAGTCTAAGAGGTAAGTTTGATGAAATGAAAATGCAAGAAGGTGAAAATGTTAATCAGTATTATGGTAGAGTAAAGAAGTTGTAAATGCCATTAGAGGAGCTAATGGAACAATTGATGAGAACACTATTATGAGAAAGGTACTAAGAACTTTACTTCTTGTATATGCTATTAGAGTTTCTACAATTAAAGAATTGAGATGTACTCCTAACAATAATCTGAAATTGGAAAATTTTGATAGGCAGACTCACTGCATTTGAAATGTCAAATTATGATAACTATAATCCACAAGGGATTGATTATTCTTTTAGATCATATTTGGTTCTCAATAAATCTAAGAAAGGAAAGAAACATCTGAATAGTGATAGTGACACTACTGATGATGATCTTGAAGAACTTGAAGACTGTCTAGAGGAAAAGGAAAATACAGAGGTAAACTTCATATTATTTGTTTTTCATGCAATAAAGTTGGTCATATAGCTGCTAGATGTCCTGATAAGATTGAAAAAGATGAAAAAAGGGACAACAAATACAAAGAATACAAAGATAGAAAGGATGATCGATACTTCAGGAAATATAAGGACTACAAAGACAAAGGTAAGAAATCTTGTTATATTGCTGAAGAAACTTCTGACAATGATACTGATAATTCTGATGACAATGATATAGAAGTTGTTTATGTTGCAATGAAAGAAGATTGTGATGATGATGAGAAAACTACATTAATCTCTTATATGAGTAAAAGTGATCGATGGATCATTGACAATGGTTTTTCCCATCATATGACTGGTGACAAAGATAAGTTTGAAACCCTAAATGACTGCAAATGAGGATATGTAAAATTTGGTAACGATGCACCATGTCTTATCAAAGGTAAAGGATTGATTAACCTGACTGACAAAATCAGATGTGATAATATGTATTGGGTTGATGATCTTAAATATAATTTGTTGAGTGTTGCACAACTGAACACTTCTAGTTACAAAGTTGAATTCCATCACAGAAAAGCAAAGATCTATGATTCTACTAGAGAATTAGTTGGAAGTTGTGATCAGACTAAAGGTAACTTATTTTATCTGGACTTATCTCAAGAAACATGTTTGTTTGCATAGTACAATGATGTTTAGTTATGGCATAAGAGGTTGTGTCATGTGAACTTTGATAACTTGGTAATCATAAGTAAATTGAAAAAAGTTAGAGGGATACCTAAGTTAAAGAAACCTGAGAATGCTATGTGTAAACAATGTCAACTAGGAAAGATGACTAAATCTAGTTTCAAGAGTAAAACACATATTTTAGAGGAAATTCTGGAATTGATCCATACTGATCTCTATGGTCCCATTGGAGAAAGAAGCTATTGCGGTGCTAGATATTTTATTCTATTTGTTGATGATTATTCAAGGATGATGATTGTAATGTTTCTCAAGGAAAAATCTGATGCATTCTAGTTATTTAAATGGTACTTAGCTAAAGTTGAAAAGGAAACAACCAAAAGTTTGAAATGCTTAAGATGTGATAGAGGTGGAGATTTTATTTCTAATGAGTTTAACAGGTTCTAAAATGACCAAGGCATAAAGAGATAGATGTCCACACCCAGGAGTCCTCCACAAAATGGTATTGTTGAACGAAGGAATAGATCTATCATGGACCGTGCAAGAACACTAATGATGGAGAAAAATGTTGCACATAAATATTGGAAAGAAGCTATAAGTAATATAGTCTATACACTGAATAGAGTTCAAGTCAAGAAAGGTACAAATGCTACACCTTATGAACTTTGGTATGGTTATGTACCTAGTGTAAATTATTTTAAAGTATTTGGAAGCAAATGTTTTATACTGAAAGACAACAGAAATGGAAAACTTGATGCTAAAGGTGAAAAAGGAATATTCCTTGGTTATTCAATGAGAAGAAAAGCATAAAAATGTTTGAATTCTAATACCAAATTTTTTTTTGAGAGTGCAAATGTAAGAATTGATGAGTTTACACAAAGAAATGAAGCTAAAAGTACACAAGAGCCTGAAAGCTATAAATCATTCACTACCTGAGACTACTGCTAAGCAATAGCATGCACCCGCTGAGCCACAAAGTGGAGTTGTTGAGCAACTATAAGTGAATGCTAAGCTATCTGATGGAGATGTCGAGTCACAAAATCAACCAGAACTGAATACAAACAATGAACCTAAAGCAAGGACTGAGCCTACTATAGAAAAATATGTGAGAAGAAATCACAATTCTGATCAAATCATTGGATCAAAGGATTCTGTTGTTATGACATGAAGTAAGTTGAAAAATGCCACATGTCTGTTATGTGAATTTGAGCCCAAAACAGTGAAAGATGCTTTAGAAAATGAAGATTGGATACAAGCAATGAATGAGGAAATTGAACAAATTGAGAAGAAAAAAACTTGGACACTTGTACCTAGGCTGGAGGATAAAAATGTAATTGGCACAAAGTGGGTATTCAAGAATAAGCTGAATGAACATGGAGATGTGACAAGAAACAAAGCTAGACTAGTATGCAAGGGTTATGCACATGAGGAAGTAATTGACTATGGTGAAACCTTTTCCCCAGTTGCAAGATTGGAAGGAGTCAGAACCTTACTTGTATATGCAACCTATAAAGAATTCAAAGTTTATCAGATGGATGTGAAATCTTCATTTCTCAATGGTATCTTGGAAGAGGAAGTGTATATATTGAGCAAGCTGATGGTTTTGTTGACCCAAACAAAAGGGATATAGTTTGAAAACTACACAAAGCATTATATGGATTGAAGTAACCACCAAGAGCATGGTATGAGAGATTTCACAATTATCTAATCAAGATGTGATTTGCAAGAAACAATGACAACGACAACCTGTACTTAAAGACAAAGCAAAGAAAAGGTACATTATTAGCTGAAATTTTTGTAGATGACATCATATTTAGTGGATAGGATGTGTTATGTCAAAAATTTGCAACAAAGATACAAACTGGGTTTGAGATGTCTATGTTTGGTGAAATAAAATTCTTTATTGGCTTACAAATTTATCAAATGAATAATGGTATCTATATAACTCAATCTAAATATATCAAAGAGATACTGAAAAATTTTAGAATGGAATAATCCAAACCAGTGAGTACACCCATGGCTACTAGACAGAAGCTGACAAAAGATGATGACACAAAAGAAGTGAACCAAACACTCTATAGATCAATGATTGGAAAACTACAGTATGTTGTACATAGTAGACCTCATATTGCCCTAGCTATTGGACTTGTTGCAAGGTTTTCTACTAACCCCAAGGAACCTCACATGACGGAAGTAAAAAGGATTCTAAGATATTTGAAAGGAACTGATGACTATGGTCTATACTACAAAAAGAATGACAAGTTTGAACTTAGAGTTTACACTGACTCTAATTGGGCTGGAAATTTTGATGATAGGAAAATCACTACTGGTGGAGGATTTATTTTAGGAAAGAGATTGATCTTCTGGACAAGCAAGAAACAAAACTGCACCTCACAATCTAGAGCTGAAGCCGAGTATGTTGTAGCAACAGTTAACTGTTCTAAAATTGTGTGGTTGAAGATACTACAGAAAGGTATGAAGAAAGAAATCAGTGACCCAGTTGTCATATATTGTGATAACACAAGTGCTATTAATATTTCTAAAAATCTTGTTATGTACTCAAAGACAAAGCATATAGCTATCAAGTATCATTACTTGAGGGAGCTAGTTCAGAATAAAGAAGTGAGACTGGATTATGTGAACACTAAAGAACAATTAGTAGACATATTCAGAAAAGCACTACCCAAGGATGCTCATGAGTATCTATGAGGTAAAATGGGGGTGATTCCCCTAACTGAGGCTAATTAAGTTTTGTATGCTACTGTTGCATCAAATATTAAATTCAGAATACTTGACACATTGATGCACAGTTAGTCACACTTTAGGATGTTGGCTAAAGTTGTGAAGATGAACAAGGACAGAAATGAAAATCAGTCATAATCAAGATGACAGGATCAACATGATACTAAAGATCTACATGATAAAGATATCAACATCTTTGGCATTATTGTCAAAGAGGGAGAGATTACCTATAAAGAGGGAAAGAAGTTACATAAAGGATAAAGAGGAAGAGATTTCCTAGAAGAAGAGATTACCAAGAGGGAAAGATTACATAGAGGTAGAAGTTACTATTTAAAACATTGAACTGATTATCTACTCCGAAGGAGTCTACAAATGATTAGACACAGATGATTACAGTGTGATTACAGACATAGAGGGAGAAATGTTTTACAGATAAGAATTAGAATGAAGCTAAAGACATTAATGAAGATTCGTTCATATCAAGGAACACAAGTGAATTTTTGGATTGGTTGGTAACTATGCTTGTTAAATCATTATTTTAATATTTTGTGTTGCCATCAATGCCAAAGAGGGAGATTGTTGGAAAGTGACAATGCAAGCAATTGTTATTTTGTCATTGCTATCAAACCTTAACTGGTGAGACTATTTTTATCTATTTGAGTACCACATCTATTGTTCATGAAGAAGAGTTAACAAGAAGACCAAGTGAATGGTTGAGTTAAGGAAAATAAAAGGGTACTTGATCAGTTGGCACTCTGGCAAAGCAATTAGTTGTTTATCTTTCAAAGATAGTTTTTGTGACTGTTCTATGCCCAACAAGTTTGGCTTGTGATGAGAAAAGTTGCTTGTGCCAAGCAAAGTTTCTTGTGTCGAGCAAATTTGCTTGTTCTGAGCAAAGTTGTTTGTGACGAGAAAATTTTTTCAATGCCGAGCAACAGTGAAATTGCTGAGTGGAAATAGTGATGTTGGCCGACTTACAGTAATTGGATTAATGATGAGATTTGAGATCTCTGGCCGACTTAGTTAATTTTATTGGGATATGTAATGTTAATTAAAGATTGATCC
>MU223437.1:1656702-1689017 GCA_018584345.1 Thuja plicata | reverse complement strand
AGGATGATAATCCTCTAACTGAGAAGGAAGAATTGGATTGGCAAGAAATTGTGCAAGAGAACTAGTATGAACAGCAACATGGAGCCAGCCAAGGCAATTCTAATTTTCCACGCTCCAGAGGCTGCCCAATTAGGTATTTGGCAAAAATGGGGGTCAACAATGAAAGAGTAGCTGTTCAGGCAGCTGAGCATAATTCTCCATTAGAAGGTGAGGCTGAGGATGCATTTTAAGTCGAGTCAGAGCATCTTCAACTCATTCATCCAGTCCTGAGAAACAGGGCATTTGATCAATTAAATGAGGTAGATGTATTAATCACCTATATCTTTCAAGACATGGTAAATCAAATATTTGATCATCTGCCTATGTTTCATGTTTTCTTTGCTGCTGTTGAGCATGTTATCTATCCTAAACTGAGGAGGAAAGGCAGATATTTCTTAGAACCAGTGAATGGTTTTGTTTGACCAGCTTTTGCACTGGCTAGTTTAGCTTTAGTTTAGGTTTCCTGTTTTCTTCCAGCCTGTCAAAGTTTTGTGTTCTGAGACTGACTCCATGCCAAGTGGATGTGTCTAGGCCACTGGTCCTATGTCTAGCAGGCTGACATCCCACAAAAGTCACCAAAATGTTACCCAAAATTCCCCATCCTATGTTTTTCTGGCCTTTTCTGTGTTTCCCACCAAATGGTCATGCCTCCCTTTTCAAAAAATCAGATCTTATGTCAATCACGTTAAGTTTTGCTCAAGTTTTAAGTTGCGCGACTGCGCGACAAGCTGCCAATCGCGGTCATCGCTCAGTCGCAACCTATCCCTGCATAGGTCCATTTCCTCCCCGACTGAGCGACGAGCTGAGGATTATGTCATCCCGCAATCGCGATCAGTTTGAGTCAGATCGTTCTTGCCTTGCGACCGAGCGAGTCAAATTTTTTTAATACCTCATCGCGCAGTCGCGATGTCTATGTCATGTCGGGTTCCTAGCTTGTGAGTGCACGACGAGCAAGAATAGGAGCTCGTCGCTCAGTCGCTGAGAAAAGCACATGAAAGAGAAACAGGTCGCGAGTGTGCGACCGGAAAAGGAAGGGGCTCGTCGCTTAGTCGCTGAGCAAAGGACAGGATAAGATAGCTGCTCGCGAGTGTGTGATGAGTGAAAAAAGGGCTCGGTCGCTCACTCGCTGAGAAATGGACGCAAAGGCAAAACAACCTGCGAGTGTGCGACTGAGCAAAAGGAGAAGGTGTCGCGCACTCGCCAAAGATAAGAGATAAAAGGAATGTAGCTCGCGGGTGCGCGACGAGCTGGAAGATCCATGTGGTTGCGCAGTCACTGAGCCATAAGGTTAAGCAGAATGCATCTCACGACTGCGCGACGAGCAAAAGAGATGTCTCATCGCGCACTCACTGTTAGAACTGAATGAAGTAAAAATGGCCTGCGACTGTGCGACCGAAGGAAATAAAAGGATGTCGCTGAGTCGCTGAGAAAAAAGACTAAAAGAAAAGAGGCTCACGACTGCGTGATTAAGAAAAAGATAAGTGCTCGTCACTCTGTCGCCAGACATTACAGACAAAGAAGGATACGCTCGCGACTGAGCGATTGATGAAGAGATTGTGCTCGTCGCCTGCTCACCCAGAAAGTAAAGTAACAAGAGGGTTACTCGCGACTGCACGATCAAAAAAAAGGTGATGAAAAAAGAGCTCGTCGCGCACGCGTGCATAAAATGAAGGATAGAGTAAAGTCTGGGTGACTGTGCGATGCAGGAATAAATGAAAAGGAAAGAGCATTGGTGCTCAGTCGCTGAAAGGGAAGCGTTATAAGAATGTAGCTCACGACTGAGTGATTAGCAAGAGAAAAGCGCTCGTCACGCACTCGCGCATGAAACAGAAATAGAGTATGGGAGGCTGCGAGTAGGCGACAAAGCAGAGATGATTTGTTCATTTTGTAGGGATTTCCAGATTTGATCAGAGTATGTTAATTATAGGATTATGCAAGAGGCAGTCGGCTGATCTCTGTTTAGATCAGATCTTCTCGAAGGAAAAGAATCAGATATTTTTTGGAAAATCAGATTTTGGGGGGATCAGACCATACAGTTGACAGGTCTGCAGAGCAGTTATTGAATTTCAAAGACTTTTGCGACTCTTCTAGAGGGATATGACCGCTTCTGGAGATGAACATTTATGTTGATATTTTTAAGGGGATGACTTTCAGGGGCTAGGCGGTGGCTAGACAAGAAAGGTTTTGATTAGGAAGTTATTGCTAAAAATGCAGTTGGCTTCGAAATAGTATAAATATGAGTTGAAGACTCATCTTAAAAGTGTTGGAAGAATGTAGAAGGCATGCTTTGTTAGAAACTTTCTGATACTTGTAGTATTTTTGCTCCTGTGTCTATTCTTTTCATCCATCTACTTCTCTTCTGGTTCTATGACAGCTTGTTGTTATTGTAATTACCTTGTGCCTCATTTTGTATAATTCATGTTTATCCTCTTTTACAATCAGTAACTGTGTAGATGTTTTACCCTTTACTGATCAAGCTGATTCTGGTTCATTGTGTGTTGTGTCTATTTCGCTTGGATTACTGTATTGTGAAGTTTTCTCTTCCCTTGTTTTAATTTTAGTCTCTGACCTTCACATGTTTGCTAAAAATCATGTGGTAGAAGTTATATTAGTTGAGTTATATGGATGTGTAGTGCAGCTTCAAGGCAGAAGAAAGTAGGCCCTATCTTGGTGTATCACCTTTCCCTTTTCAAGTAATTTGGTTTTCTGCATCTCCTTCTCCCTTTTCCTTGCAAGAGATAGTTTTAGGTGCATCCTGATAGTAGAGGAAGCCGGCCTTCTCTGGAGATTCAACCTCGTCGTTCAAGTCCCACAGCTTGGAGGTTGATTCCATGTTTCACGAGGTTGCTGTTAGAGAAGCTTTCAGCAAGGGTGCAAACCTATGTGACAACAATTACCCAGAGGCAACACTGAGCGATACTACCAAGCGATACGAGAAGCATCACCAAGAAATCATAGTGTAAACTGAGCACCAGTACTACCCAAAAACCAATGTAAATTAAGCACTCCATCTTAATGCCTTTTCACCATTCTTGTTTATTAGTTCCATGAAAGCCCAAATTTTCTTAATAGTCCTAACACCCTGGTAGAACAATTCTCGACTCTATTATAGTAGTTCATGAGAACATTCATTTGCTGGTTATGAATAAAAGTTAGGGATTTATTTTGAAACTTGATCTATCCAATGCTTATGTTTGGGCGCATTGGGGGTTTCTAGAGGATATTCTTAAGGCCTTTGGTTTTGGTGATGAGGTGATTCAACTTTGCAGCCATCTCTTTAGTTTTATGTCATGGACTCTGATTGTTAATGGCGATCCTTTGCATTTCTTTAAATTTTCAAGAGGTATAAGGAAAGGGGACCCTATTTCTCCAATTCTTTTCACTATTCTGGTAGAAGAATTGGATAGGTTTATTAACAAATTTTTTTAAGGAAGAGAAAGTTTAGGGCCTAATATCTACTTCTAATGATGTTTTTTTCTCTCATGAGAAGTTTGTCGATGATACCATAACTATGGGGCAAGCTTTAGTCAAAGAAGCCAAATCCATGAAACTGATCCTCAATACTTACTAGTTTGCAATGGGTCAGAAGATCAATTAGGCCAAAAGCTCTATGTTCTTCATTAATACTCTAGAGGAGAGGCAAGATAAAATTGCTAAAATCATTGGGTGTAGTAAAGTGGATTTGCCATCTACTTACCTCAGTCTTTGTCTAGGTCTAAAACCTCCTGACTCTTTCTGGAATGAGCTCTTGGACATATTCAATAAGAATCTTGCTATATGAAAATGGGTTCTGCTCAGCAAGGTAGAAATTTTAATCTTAATATAATACTATTTTCCAAGCTTACCTATTTATGCAATTAGTCAGTTCATAATCCCTTCTAAGTTTGTTGAAGCTATTGAAAATTCAAAAGCATTTTCTTTGTTCAGCAGTTGAGGAGAGGAATCATATTTCCCTCCTCATTGGGGATAAATTTTTTAAGCCCAAGAGGCTAGGAGGATTGGGTATCAGACCTATTAAGGTTATCAATAAGGCTCTTTTGGCTAAGAAGATTTGGCATGTCTTTGGGGAAGACAGGGAGTGGAGTCAAATTTGGAAGAGCAAATATCTATACTCTCAGCCCTCTAAAGAGGAATTTTTGGATCCTTTGTTTTTGGTGGAGGGTTTTTTTATTTGAAAATCTATCTAATTTGTTAATTATTTGGCTAATTTAGGTAGAAGATGGGAATTGGGTAACGGAAAGAAGATTAGATTTTGGGAAGATAGATGGTTGCTGGATAATTCCCTGGTTGGACACTCTTCTTTCAAGGTGTGGAAAGACTAGTTATCTGCAACCTTTGGAGTTTGGGTGCTCAATTACTCGAAGGAATATGAATGGGAATCTCTCTCTAGTGTGGCTTCCCCTTTATAGGCCATTGATATCATTTTATCTTTGATGTCCATTTTTCCTAACTTCGAGGAATCCATGGTTTGGGGTGACAACCAGAGTGACAAGTTCTCTATGGATTCTACTAGTTTTTTATATTTTATTGAGGGGCAGTGGCCTTTTTGGTCTAAAGCTTGATTGAAAAAGTGTATTCCTACATTTAACATTTATTACTGGCTTTCCCTTTGAAACAAAGTTCTGATCCTTGAAAACCTTCAAAGAAGTGGGTTCTCTTTCCCTAACAAATTTTTTGTTTGTTGCAAGAACATTGAATCAGTGCTTCATTTTTCTTTTCCAATTTGATTTCTCCCAACAAGTTTGGGCTCTATTTCTTATGAAACGGGATATTTTCTAGATTTTCATGAACTCTCTGGAAGACTTCCTCTCTCAATTGAAGTCTCCAAGTTCCAATAAAAATACCATTGAGATTTGGAATATCTTTGTTCCCTATATCTAATAGTAGATTTGGAGGGAAATAAACAACACAATTTCTAGAAATAAAGCTTCATCCCTAGGTCTTATCACTGAGAAAACCAATAGAGGGGTTTTTGAATCTCTCAATTATTTTTATTTAAAAAACCAAAGTGCATAATTATACTTTGAGAAAAGATGGAAGATATTGCTTCACCCTTAGAAAAATCGTAACCCTAGGTAAGGGCTTGGTTGTTCATCCCCCCTCGCCTAGATGGATCAAAGTTAACTTTGGCAGGGCTTCCAAAAAAAATCCAAAGAAGGCAGATTTTGGGGGAATTGTTAGGAAAATTGATGGTTGCTGCCAGGTCAGAGTGGTTGGGCCTTTGGTTTATCAATATAGTCATTATGCATAAGCTATGGGGGCTTGGAAAGTGTTAGAATAGTCCCAAGGATAACTCAGAGGGGCGGGGGGGGTGAATCATTTATCCCCTTATTTGATTCTTTAACCTTATTAAATCCAGAATATAATAAAGCAAATGCACATTCAGATAACACAATAGATAACAAAACAATTTGGTTATGGGGAAACTAAATGGTGAAAACCCCAGTGGGAATTAGTACCCTCAATGAACTATACTTGTTTATAGTAATCCCTGTTAGAAGATATTTCAACTCTGTAAGGATTTGTACTTTACAATGCAATAAGTATAGTGACCTGGTTAAGGGTCAGACCCTATTAGGAGTCTTTTACCAATAACCCTATTAGGGGTGGTGGATTCACTGTCCAAAAGATCACTACTTAATGGTGAAGGCTACAACCTTATGTAGAAAAAATATGCAGGATATTTGATGATAAACTGTAGAGTAGACTTGCTGTCTTGATCATTTCCAATATATTGTAATCTTTCACTGCTTCTTCACATAGACCCTTGATGAATGAAACACAACTTATATTTTTCTCTATACATTTTATGTCTCTTTTCGTATCATTCACACTTAGTGTATCACAAATGAATTGCTATAAGTATCTCCCTCAAACTATGAGATCATGGGACCTGTTAGGAAACTCTTCATAACATCCTCGTCAACTTTACTAATCATGCAAGCATAATTACAACAGCGCAAATATAAACTGGATAGATGTGACACTTCACGAAGTCAGCCTCACCAAATTAACTCTTACAATGCAATCTTGATGAAACACATTTGGCACCTTTAGATAAATATCTTCAACTCATAACTAATCATTAATATACACATGCATATCCCAAAGATAGGCGCAATTCAAGAACTAATGCAAATATGTTGGCTCTGTACAGATACACTCCAGAAACTATAACTGCCACTAACAAAATTACACAACACAACTGAAATTTCATATCTCAGTCCGCGTGTATGAACATAACATAGTAAATATGTCTACAACCTGAATATATCCATGTAAGGGTTGATATCATCATTCTGATAAGTACATATAGAATCACTACTGTATATTATATGTTGTCATCAATGACAAACATACAATCAACTAGCTGCCAGAAGTAAATCTCCAACAATCTCCCCCTTTGACATTGATGGAAACATATGATATTAAAAACATCTTCAGGACATGGTGTCTTCTTTCTTTTAAAAATCTTCTCAATATCCTCATCAAAGATTCCTCTACACTGCTTCAGTTCTTCTGACTATTTTTATAATCCCCTAGAGTATATGCTCCCCCTTACTATATACTCCCCCTTTGACATCAATGGAAAAGTGTGCCATAAGTAATTAAACATAGGTACTACTCCAGAAGTAGAGTAGTCAACCATTCATCAGTCACTATGGACTAAAGTTCTTTCTGCTTTATCTAATCAGACTCAGGAGAGGGAATTACTCCCAACTTCTCCCTAAGATACTCAAAAGTATCTTTTGATAAAGGCTTTGTGAAAATATCTGCCAACTATTCTTTGGTGCTCACATAATCCAATTTTACTTCATTATGTACAGTTTTCTCTAAGAAAAGGGTATTTGATCTCAATGTGCTTTGTCTTTGCATGCATCACAGGGTTCTTGGACATGTTGATAGTGCTGGTGTTATCACAGTGAATAACAATAGGATAATCAACCTGTATGCCAAAATATTTTACCATCTGCTTGATCTAAACCATTGTTGAACAATTCAATGTTGCTGCAACATATTCAGCTTCTACCTTCAACAAAGAGATACAATTTTTCTTCTTGCTTACCCAAGAAACCAACCTATCTCCAAGAAATACTGCTCCTCCAAAAGTACTCTTCTTGTCACCAATACAACCTTCCCAATCTTCATCTGTATACACATGAAGTTGTACATTCTATGATTTAGGATACCATAAACCATATTCTATAGTCCCCTTTAGATATCTAAATATTATTTTGAGTGCCATTAGGTGATTCTGTTTAGGTTCAATTGAAAATCTACCAACAATGCTAACTGCATTAGATATGTCTGGTCTAGATTAAGTAAGATATATAAGTTTTCCAATCGTATATTTGTACAATGTCTTGTCAATTGCTTCAGAATCATCTTCTTTAGAAAGCTTGCTTCCTGTTATCATGGGAGTGCATACTGGTTTACAGTCTTCCATCTTGAAATTTTTTAATATTTCCTTCACATATTTGGATTGATTTATGAATATTCCTTTATCTGTATGTTTTACATTCAATCCCAAAAAGTATTTTATAGGACCAGTCATGTTCATTTCAAATTCATTCTGCATTTCTTTTGTAAATTCTGCACTAAGCTTGTCATTACCTCCAAAGATAATGTCATCAACAAATATGGCGACAAGTAATAGTCCATCAGTTGTCTCTCTTATAAATAAGTTGCAATCTGATGCTCCTTTCTTGAATCCAATCTTGGTGAGGTAACCATCTAGTCTCTCATACCAAGATCTTGGGGCCTGTTTGAGTCCATAAAGTGCTTTCTTCAATCTACATACCATGTCTGGTTTATTTGATAGATTAAAACCTTCAGGTTGTTCTATGTAGACTTCTTCCTTCAAGTTACCATTCAGAAAGGCTGATTTGACATCCATCTGATACACTTTACAATCTTTAAATGTTGCATATGCCAAGAATAATTTTTTGGCTTCTATTATGCTCATAGGGGCAAATGGGGAAAATGTGTCTGTATAATTTATCCCTTCCCTTTGTGCATATCCTTTACATACTAGTCTTTCTTTGTTTTTGACCATTGTACCATCTTCATTAATCTTGTTCCTAAATACCCACTTTTTTCCAATCACAATTTTGTCACTAGGTCTAGGAACACATTCCCATGTATCATTTTTAATTATTTGATCTGATTCTTCTTCCATTGCTTTCTGCCAATCAGATTCCTTGTAAGCATCTTCAACATTTAAAGGTTCAATCTGTGAAAGTAAACATACCTCTTCATCTACTGACAGAATTTTTTCTTTTGATCTGGTCAAGGCTCTGCTGCTGTGATCTCCAATGATGTCATCCTTTGAATGGTATCTAGATGTGAATTTTGGAACTTTGGGTGTTTTTCTTGATTCAAGTTCATTACATGATACATCAATGCAATCAAACATTTCTTCAATAATAGTGTCTTTACTGCAGGGTCTAGGCTCATCCTCAATCATGGGTGCATATTCATAGTATCTTTCTTGAACCATGAAATTTTCATCAATCTTTACAGGAGTGCTTTCAATTATCTTCTTTAATCTCAAATTGAAACATATGTATGCTTTGCTTTTAGTAGAGTAACCAAGGAAAATACCTTCATCGCTTCTAGCATCAAACTTACCAACACCATCATCTCTCTTGATGTAGCACTTGTTGCCAAAGATTCTAAATTATTTCATAGTAGGTACATTACCAAACCAAATTTAATAAGGTGTTTTATCCATGCCTGGCCTTAGTTGAGTTTTTTTGATAGTATAGACTGTTGTATTGTCTTCATCTCTCTAATAGGTGTGTGCAACTTTTCCTTCAATCATCATAGTGTGTGATATATCAAGTACATGATCCTATTCCTTCTCTCTACTATCCCATTTTGGTGTGGGGTTCTAGGTGCACTCAACTATCATTTCATTCCATGTTCTTCACAGTAGTCATAAAACTTATTAGAAGTGAATTATCCCCCTCTATCTGATCTCAGACACTTGAGTTTTAGTCCAGATTCATTCTCAACTTTGGCTTTGAATATTTTGAATTTCTCAAAGGATTTAGACTTCTCCTTTAGGAATTCAACCCACATCATCCTTGAAAAGTCATCAACAAAAAAAATGAAGTACCTTTCACCGTAGTATGATCTTGTTTGATTAGGACCACATAAATCTGTATGCACTAGGTCTAGCTTTCTTTCAGCTGAGTTCTTCTTTCTTCTGAAAGAGCTCCTTACATGCTTTCCCATAACACATTCCCTACACATTGTGTCCACTAGTATTGCAATACTAGGAATATCTCTAACTTCTTTGACATTGCTTATCTTTACTATATTATCAAAATTGATATGACAAAGTCTCTTGTAAAACAATTTACATTTGAATTGAGTTGAAAAACATTACCTTTTGTTTTTTTATCCTGATGCAATCATGTCTCCATCTTTGTTGCTAATGATGCATTTGTTGTCTTTGAATTCCAAATGATAACATTTGTCAAGTAGATATCCAACACTCAGTAGATTGTGATGTAGTCCATCAACATGTAAAACATCATCTGTCTTATTCTTTCCATCCAAGGTGATGGATCCTCTACCTATCATAGGTTTGGGAGTGTTATCTCCAAATCTAACCATACGACCTTTGTACATTTCTAGATGAACAAATTTGTCTTTGTCACTTGTCATGTGGTGAGAACATCCATTGTCAATGATCCAATCAGTTCTGATGTCTGCTTTGGAAATTAAGGCTAACTCAAGTGTTTCCTTATCCTCTTCAATGTCCAAATCCTCAAGCAATTTTTCCATGTCTTTGAGGGCAACAAATCCAATTTCATCTTCTCCTGAATCTTCATTAGTTAAACCTTCTTCATCATGATAGCATTCCTTTCTATATTTTGGTTTATAGTCAGGTCTGAATTCCTTTACTCTTGTAGGACACTTGGATGCAAAGTGACCAATCTTGTTGCATGAAAAGCATTTGAATGGAAGTTGTCCTTCATATTTCCCCTTGCTTTTCTTTTCTCTTTTAGCAATCATAGCTATTATTTCTTCTAGTTCTTCATCAACCTCTTCTTTCTCATTATTTCTAGAGATGTGAGATTTCTTACCATGGACTGATGCTTTGAAGGTTGTTTCACCTTTAGGTTCAGTCTTCAATCTTGATATCTCAAATGCAGAGATTTTACTGATCAAAGTCTCTCTTTTGAAGTCTTGTGAAAATTACATAGTTTCCTCTAGAATAATGATCTTGTTCTCATAGTCTGATGTTAGAGTAGTCAATAGCTTGTCCATTATATCTTCTTCTGATATTTCTCCACCATTGTTTTTGATTCCAGAAACTACTTCATTTATCCTCTAATTGTAGGCTCTAAGGGTCTCTTCATGTAACATCTCAAGGCTGTTGTATTTCTTTTTCCATGTCTTCCTATGCGCATTCTTAGCTTGAATATCTCCTTCAAACATGTCTTCAAAATACTTCCATATAGTGTATGCATTGTCTAATTTCTTGATCTCAGAAAATTCACTGTCGGATAGGGCACTTATAAGGGCTTCTTTGGCAATTGGATTAGCTATGAATGTCTCCTTTTGTCTTCTAGTAGCATCATCTTTCACATGGTCTATAAGTGAGGGAATAACAACTTCTTGTATGGCTATCTCAAAGATGTCAAAAACAACACACTATAGATGTGTTATCATTTTATTCTTCCAATCCAGATAATTCTCTCCATCAAACTTAGGACTCTCTTTTCTGAAGTATGCTATCTCATCTACCTTAAGCTGTTAGGCTTTCTCCTCAAGGAACTTGGCTATGATACCAATTTTTAGAATAGTCCCAAGGATAACTGAGAGGGGGGGGAGTGAATCAATTATCCTCTTATTTGATTCTTTAACCTTATTAAGTCTAGAATATAATAAAGAAAATGCACATTCAGATAACACAATAGATAACAACACAATTTGGTTACGGGGAAACCAAATGGTAAAAACCCCAGTGGGAATTAGTACCCACAATGAACTATACTTATTTATAATAATCCTTGTTAGAAGATATTTCAACCCTATTAGGAGTTGTACTTTACAATGCAATAAGTATAGTGACCTGGTTAAGGGTCAGACCCTATTAGGGGTCTTTTACAAATAACCCTGTTAGGGGTGGTGGACTCACTGTCCAAAAGCTCACTGCTTAATGGTGAAAGCTACAACCTTCTGTAGAACATATATGCACTATATTTGATGATGAATTGTAGAGTAGACCTGTTGTCTTGATCAGTTCCAATGTATTGTAATCTTTCACTGCTTCTTCACATAGACCCTTGATGAATGAAACACAACTGATATTCTGCTCTGTACATTTTCTGTCTCTTTTTGTATCATTCACACTTAGCATATCACAAATGACTTTCTATAAGTATCTCCCTCAAAGTATGCGATCATGGGACCTATTAGGAAATTCTTCATAACATCCTTATCGACTTTACCAATCACACAAGCATAATTACAACCATGGAAATATAAACTGGATAGACGTGACGCTACACGAAGTCGGCCTCACCAAATTAACTCTAACAATGCAATCTTGATGAAACACATTTGGAGCCTTTAGATAATTGTCTTCAACACATAACTAATCATGAATATACACATGCATATCCCAAAGATAGGCGCAACTCAAGAACCAATGCAAATACGTCGGCTCTATACAGATACACTCCAGAAACTGTAACTGTCACTAACAGAATTACACAACACAACTGAAACTTCATATCTTATTCTGCGTATATGAACATAACATATTAAACATGTCTACAACCTGAATATATCAACATAAGGCTTGATATTGTCATTCTGATAAGTACATACAAAATCACTACTGTATATTATATGTTGTCATCAATGAGAAACATACAATCAACTAGCTGCCAGAAGTAAATCTCCAACATAAAGCTCTTAAAATTGCCAAAGGTTTGAATTGTGATAACTTATGGTTGGAAAGGGATTCGAAGAATATAATAAATTGTCTTGATAGATCTAATAAACCATCTTGGTTTATTGATTTTGTGATTAAAAAATCTCATGACATCATCAAGTCCTTTAAAATTATGATCATTAAGCACGGTTACAATGAAATTAAGGCTTTGGCATCTATAGGATTGCTAATTATAGGGTTAATTACAATAAAATCATTACTTGGGAAGGGAAAATCTTATTGCCCCAAGATATATCTGTCATTGTACGATATGAAACGACTACAACAAAAGTTAGAAACATCCTCAATAATGCCTAAGATGATAACTTGTCACTTTTACTCTAATTATGGAATGTTCATGTGCTTCTATGGAGGTAGAATGCATTTATATAATGTTATCTCTCATGCTTTGTGGGTGTTATACATTGTGATTAATTGGCAATATTAATTAATTCAAAGCTATTCTTCAGAGGTAGTCATTGTGATTGGTATTTTAGAGAAGATGGGAGGAGATCTTCGCAGGGAGGAACTAGATGATTTCAGTAAATGGGTTGAGGAACCAAAATTAAGGAAGAAATTATCAAAATGCACGATTACACCTTTAATGGAGCACCTTAAAGGGTATGATAAGGTCAAAGAAAAGATTTGTGTTCAAAGAATTTAAAGGGCCTTTTTTTTCCTGTATGGGAGTAGGTTTAAGCTCACGGCCAAGCCCATTGTTATGGTTACAGACATAACACAAATTAGGTTAATCTTCTATGATGATAAAAATATTTTTGATGGGGCTGTGAAAATTTTCCCTATGGATGAAAGAGAATGTGAATTGATGGGCAAGCCTATTTCTAGATACTATGATACAAAATTTTTTAAAGGTCTACGGAAGTATGTTCTCACTTTCATCATGGATTATGTTATGGTTGATGGGAGGTTTATGAGAGCTCACACCTACAACTTTTTTCTCTTTAACCATTTCAGGCACAAAAAGAGAGTTTTTATGCCTTACTACCATTGTTGCTCGCTAATGGATAGCCTCAAAAAATATATGAATAAGGTTAGTTCCCGTGTTCTTCACAATGGTCTTATTTTACTCATCTATGAGTATTGTAAAATTCTGGTGATGAACGAAAATAAGAAGTTTCTATTTTCGTCGGTGAAGGGGATACGTAAGTTTACTAGTGGGGAAGGGGAAAGTTTGGTTCATCCCAACCAAATGTTGGCAAAAAATGTGAAAATTGGTAACGAAATTGAGAGGGATGAGGATATGGTCATGGATACTATTGAGGAGGAGGATGAAAGTAGGGTTGAAGCTGGACAAAGGGGTGAAGAGCAAAAGTATGAGGCCTCAGAGCAGGAGAAGGGTGAGGAGTATGATAATGAGTAGGATGAGAGGGGCGATGATGAGAGACAAGAAATGGAGATAAATGAGAGGGCTGACAAGGAAATTGATATCCAAGACAATCTTGACGCTGATAAGTTGGAAAATAATAAGAATAAGGCGCTGAGCATCGAGCATGGTTCACTGAATCTATTTAAAGAGTATTAGGATCATATGGAGAAGAATCTTAAGCTGAATGAGGATAAGGACCCTCCCTCCCCTACCGTTTCTAGAAATTTGGGTGAAGGGTTTAACACTATAAATCTGGTTAACTATGAGGACTACATGGAGGAGGACAACTAGCCATCTTGAAAGGGCTCCCCTGGCTCGGTGAATTTGAATTTGGAGAGCCCTCATAATTTTTATGATTCTAAAATCTAGCTAGATATGTCTATTTAAAAATATTCTCTAAAGAATGATAGCCGGGTCTTCTATCAAATTAAGGATTTCATGATCACGAATCAGGATCTGAAAGAAAAGATTAAAAAGCTAGATGGCGATGATAACAAAAGGAATGCCAGACTAGATAACTTGGAGAAATTTTTTACTGAGATGTCCAAGAAGGTGGGTGGGAAACAACGTTGAAACAATGAGGAAAACCCACTTGGTTTACCATGAGGGCATGATAACTTCGACCAAAAATTTGGAAGCCCTCATTAGCTATCTCGAAGAGAACGACCATTTAAAAGCCATTGTAAATTTGAGTAAGGATTATGATGATAATGATACCATGCCTCTTGGTTTGAGAAAGTGCACCACGGCGAGCCTAAAGAAGAAGAAAAAAATATTTTCCAAGGATGTCTCAGTTCTGTGAGAGATAGTGAAGAAAATGTTTGAAATTGGGGAAGAGGTAGGGAAAATTATCGAGGATATGTTGTAGGTGGAATTTTTTTTTGGGATGATTGTTTATGGGGGTTGTGTTGGTTTTTGGGTTGGCTATGTTTGGGGTTGATGTTGGCTTTATTGCTGGGTGTCTGTGCTTTTTGTGGTCTGGTATGTTTTGGGGTTTTAATGCTTTATCTCTAGTTTTGTTGTAAAGGGTTGTAGGGCCCCTTCAAAACCTGATTTTTCTCGAATCTAAAACAATCGTCACAAAATAAAATCTTTGAATTCATTTACATTACTAATATGATCATAATCTAATGCCATGCTAGTTTTTGTATATACCAAAGTTCCCATTGTCATGACTGGCTTTTTGCACAAGTTCTTGTTTCCATGGAGAGAAGATTTAAAAACTTACATTGTATATCCTTAAACTATCTTTTCGACATTAAGCGTATATGTAATGCATCATAACAATTATCAACTCCTTAGAAAATAACATATTGATTAAACTATGTTAATTTCTAAACATTGACTCAACATTCCTTCAAATGTAAAATCTCTTTTTGCGCTTGATATCTATGTACCCATCCAGACTCTTTGAAACAACATTTTCGTTGACATGCCATCTCATTTGACATCAATGACAAACCAATACTAAAAAGATCTCCAAGAATAGAGATGATGGAATAGAAATTCATAGGAATTTATTAAGAAATAATTGCCAACAAGTCTCATAGGATTTAATAGGAAAATAAAAACACAAGAACAAGATAGTAAACTGTTAGGCTAAATCATGACAAAGTGAAAGGAGTTGTGAATTATGGCTTGAAGAAACGGATCCCTAATTTATAATGTTTCAATTTTAAATCGACAACATTCTGCCCTTAAGAAAATTGTTTAAGATAGATAGAATAGAAATTTTATACTAGACTATGAATTTGTGCCACATAAAAAAACTAACTACAAAGAAGACTCAAAAGCTTTCCCATTTTAGAAAGAGAAACTAACACCATTGATAACTTATACGCCAAATAATATATAATGAACCTGATGCTAATAACATAAATATCGAGACATACACAATCGTAGACATTACATAAAAATATATTAAATGAAGTACAATAGTTGTTGAAAATTTAATAATTTGAAATTTAAAGTCATTCTGATCCACATTCAAGACGAATTAGTTGACTAATAAACTATTTGAATATGGACTTTAAGGTCAGGTGCAATGCATCGCGTTCTTCAGGTGAGGCGAGAGCAGTGGAATGTGGATCCTGCAAGTGGATGAGTAGACAGTCAGGGGTATTATTATAATTTCTCCACTAGATGGACTTGGTTTTTGTATGACCAATATCTTCTGCATGTTGTGTACCCACACTGTCATAATGCGACTGGTTTACACACATTGTTTGCGTGTTTACCACGGGCTATGTTTGTTAGTTGCAGGTTTGATTGAACTCCTGAGAGCTACTTCTGGTGACCTATTTATGGCGACGTAGACTAGCGCCCCAAAAAATAGTTGGGACCAATGTCTTAATGCTTCTTTTCCAATCGTGTAGAATTAGTAATAGTCTATATGAATATGTTCAAATGATTCTAGAAAAGCTATCAGATGGTTGTTAATAGATGAACGGTTAGGACAGAATTGTGTGTTATATCAGTGCGACGAAATGCAGTTTAAAGTAATCTGGACCGTGAGTGAAATGAAACGTTCATTATAGATGACTTTAGTGTGAAGTATATATTAATTTTCTTGGCATTGTAATCATTGTTGCAGATACCAGTTTTGTAGTGACATGCCAAGTTGTATTAATTTGCTTAAGTTCTCAAAATGGGGATAAACTCCACAATTATGAACTCGCCATTGAATAGTTGTGCTTTATTACTGTTTTAGATGTGAATTCAGATAATATCTTTGGAAACATAAGCAGGAAATTATCCACCGTAAAAAGCCAGTTCAGAGGAAAAATGTATACGCGCATAATAGATATACGTGTCAGCTGTCTGTAGGGATGCAACCATTTATAAGCACCACGTAACCCTTTCACGTCTAGCATACCTGTCCTTACTGGTAGAGACCACATGACCTGCCCAGCTGGCTAATACCTTTGGCTGTTGATTGTTTTCCAATATCTTATTACTACTTTTGTGTTTTGCTTTTGAATGAAATTTCAAAATAATGGAAAACGTAACTAGTCCTAGCATTTTAGTTGACGATCAACTTCACACAGGCATTACAGGTAGGATGAAAGAATATCCATAAAATCAAATAGATTTCAGAGTGGATCTCAAAAATAATTCCATTTGAATTTATAGTTAAAAATGTGGACTTTAGTGTGGAGCAATCTAGAAAAAAAACTTTTGCTAAATCAATTAGTATTTAAATTAATCAAGATTAAAACTTAACTATGTTTTAAAATTTGTAATTAATTTCTTATTAAAGTGGGAGATTGGTATATATCTTATAATGAAAAATTAGATATAGTTTACTTTGAGTATGATCTTATTAGGGTTTAGGGTTTAAATATAGGTTTAGTTATTAAAGTTCATTGGGTAGAATTGAGTTAATTGTTTTAATAAGACATTATTAAACTTAATTATATTAGCATTTATTTAAATGCTTAAGTTTAAATTTTGTATTAATTTAAAGGGAAATATTATGTTATAAGGTAATAAATGTATTAGTGTTTTAAAGTGTATATCTATTAGTTCAGTATTAATTTCTTTGGGTTAGCCTTTAAAATCTAGTATAATCAATTTAACATTTAAATTAATTTATCAATAGAATGATCTAATAAGGTATTTAGCTAGTTTTATTAAATTGATACTTTACTTTAGAAACTATTTAATATGATTAGATAAGTTATCATGTTAAATATTCAGTTTAAGGTCGTATTCTTCTTTAGACCTAATCGACCCTAGTTAACTTATAGTTGATAATCTAGTTGACGATATAGGTTGATGTTAGGGTCACTACTCCTTTTAAATGACTAGTGGATTTCTTAGTCAAACGTACTCAAATGTGGCCTTCTCCAAACTGTTCAGGGTCATAGATTGGCAACTGTAAACGTAACTCATAGTTAACCTCAGTCTTTTGTTGTGTTTTGCCCAAATTTTTGGCATGACACCATCATTCTTAAATGATAAATGATTTCTAAATTGGTTTTTTAAAGGTTGGAAGGGTTTTGAAGGGGGCAAACTCTTGTCCAAAAATAGAAAGATCAAAATAGAAAATCATAAACAAGGAAGTAGCTATATAGATCTCAACATCAACTCAAACTAGAGAATGCATAAATTTAGACAAAGTATAGATATTTTAGGGTCACCCCTATTTGTTATATATATTTTTTATAATCATTCTATCATTTTAATTTCTTTCATTTTACATTTTTTTTGACAAATATTGATTCTCAATTTCTGTTTAGTTTACCAATAATATATGGGAACTGATATTGCTCACCCCTCTTCGGTTCAACGGGGTCAAGAATAACCCTAATCTCCTTTTTGTTTCTTCAGTTTATCAAAATCTTTAGATTGTATACAATTAGATTTTTTAAAATCACTTTTAGAAGCATAAGAATTGTAGATTAGGAAAGAATTTTTTTGAAACAATGAATAGATAAATTTGGCATTTGGTCATGATATTCAAAAGGTGTAAAGACTATAGTTTCAAGGCTTTGACTCACCTCTGACTCAAAAATATGATTTTTGACTTGTACTTGCATGTGATGTCTAGACCCAGCAAGGACCCACTAAATTGAGATAGCTAAGAAATTCAATGATTTTAAGGATTTAAAAAAAATTTCATACATCATTTGATAAATTAACATCAAAGACACATTAATTGAGATAAATAGAAGCTACTTTGCACAAATACACATGTTTATATTAACCAAATAAGTATAAATGCAATTTTTTGAAGGAAATAAGTTAAACTTAATAACACACTAGAAATATAGATAGTGTCACTATCAAATGTCTATAATATTCATAGAATATGAAATCTATTGAATGGAAAGTTAAAAACATATATAAAAATAAAAGCTAGAGCGTAGAAGACTAAGGCTTAGAGTAGCCTATATCAATGACCATTCAACCCTGCAACCTTCCTATTTGTACTCCTAAGATAGGGCATTTAAGATTTTGCAGTCATCTTCTCTATCCATTTCTGAGTCTCAGCTTCAGTTGCATCCACATCCTCATCCTCATCCTCATCATCCTCATCATCCCCACTTTAATTCTTAGGGTCCTCCAATGGGTATAATCATGCTCTATCCTCCTCCTCTACTATCACTAGTGCATCTATCTCTTGATTTGGCTGATCAACCCATCCCAAGTATCATCACTAAACACAAGATCATCAACCTTAGTGCTTCACACTAGCTCTGGATCAAACTCCTCTAATGTGTAGTTTCCAAGATATGTCTATAATGGACGTGAAGGTTGTAATGAGCAAACAAAAGAGCATTCACTCTTTTTTATTTCAACTTCTTGTGCTCTTTTGAGTGTATATGCTCAAGCACAGTCCAGTTATGCTTGCACCTTGAAGCACTACACGGCTCGCTCAAGATACAAACTATAATCCTCTATAGATTTTGCACCGAAGTATCAAACATCTCCGACCATACATTTGTAACATGAAAGATTAAACATCAATTCTATTTTCTATTTTATAACTCTGATTTTATCAATGTAAAATAGTAATATAATTAGAATCATAGATAGAAATGTTTAAGATTTAAATTTTTAAATATGCCCTGTATAGATTTTTTATTAGCATCAGTAATGTTATTAATTCTAATATAGACTTATAAATATCTTATGTATTATCACTATATAAAAAAAAACACCTACTAATCAGTGTAAATACATAAAACGTTGTAAGATAATATATTGATAGAGACTCTGGTTAACATGAGCGCATTGTGGAAACCAATGACAAGATGTTATCAACACATTGAATGACTCTACAAGCACCAATTTATGAGCTTTTCAAATATATATCTTAAAATAGAGATATTTGATAAGTACATTGTACTCGTTATTGCATACCATCCTTTTTATTTTACTTGTGTTTCTTGTGCAATATGAACAAGATTAGGCTCTTTCTATTTTTTGTTTAGATTTCCTTCTCTAGACTTTCACGGTCTTTTGCTTTTGCTTGATTAGTGTACTTATCCTTTTATTATTCCTACATTTCTACCTTTTATTCCCAACCTCATTACATTTATAGAAAACAACGTTGTATTTTTGTTTGACAACCTATAAGAACAATGATTTTTAGCTCTATGACCATACCTATGACAAACATAGAAATTACCATGAAACTGAAAATTGTTTAAAATATTGATGATATTGCTTGACAGATGAAGATCCTATGGATAAGTTGTTTCTTCTTTCAACTCTATTCAAGACCTTGTGTTTTTTTCACCAGCAACCTTGTTTATTGTTTCAAGAGAAGTAGCATGATAGTTCAAGTCTATCTTCTTTCTTGGAATTTGTCTAACCTTGAAACTCTTTCAATATTTTCTTGCAAACACTATTTCATGTTTAGACTTCTCTTGAACTCTCGATCTTTCTATTTTTTATATCATAAAGGAAATTAATCCCTATGACTCTTTTGACATCTCATCATGTTATTCAATGCAAAATTTTGAATAAAACAAGGAAGTTTTTATGAGAGGTATATACAAAGATACTTCGATCGAAGAAAGTTTTGACCAAAATGGGTTCGATCAAAGTACTTAGAGTTTGATCAAAGTGGTTTTTTATCAAACATGTGTTGGACACATTTTTTTGCAACAACCATGTTGGGTTTTCAACTGCTAACGTTTGGTAGAAGCCCCACCGACCTTTTTTTTCATTTTTTTTATTTGAATATTTGGGTATAAATAAATTTGTGTTTTATCATTTTTTACAACACAAATATTAGAGAATAATTTGAATTTTTTATAAAGAAAACATTTTTTAGTTAGTGTACAATTTTCAAAGGCATTTTTACGAATGAAGAATATGGGAAATAAGAGGATTAGGAGAGATAAGAATTCATGAAAGTGATCATCTAGTGCGGAACAAAGACATCATTAATAAGTATTGGCAAATTATAATAAAAATAGAGCAAGTATGCATCTTTACTTTTATCTCCCTAGATTCTCCCTTTATCTCTATGTGTATTCTATCTGAATCAATTGATGTATTAAATAGGTTAAATTGACCTGATCGTGCCTTAAAATGAACCTGTAAAATTTTCAATTTCTAGGTAATTTAAGTGATGCATAGGGAAATGTTTCCTTGTTATGTATATAGGGTTTAAGGTGAACATTTTATGTGTTGATCAAGCTTTTCTTTTCATCTAGCCATAGCCCTGTTATTTTTCTCCATTTACCTTTTAAGGCTTAAGCCGTAAGTGTCGACATAGTGGAAAATGAGACCAATTTGTTTATGTCTTTAGGTTCATTGGTCCTAAGTTATTGACCTCATGGTTTCTTTTCACTAAAACTCAAGTGTGTTTTTCTATCTTTGCGGTCCTTTTTTTATCTTAACCGGTGACAATTAATGCTTTTAATAACAGTTGCCCTTTCTCTTAACTCTTCTCATTCTCAAAATCTGAAATGTATCTCCGAGAGTTGATTAGGAATGCACGAGAAGCTGACACCTATTAGTTGATTGGATGGTTAATTGTTTTTCATGGTTCTCTCCTGTGGTTATGGTTTATGGATAGTTATTTGTTGTGTTACTAATGGGACTTTCTTTTTGCACATGTACTTTTAAATGGTGATCTTATGTTTGAACATTAAATTTTCTCAAGTTTTATGTCAAGGTATGAGTACTACAAGGCTGATCGTGGGTAAATATCAGCCAAGATTTACGGTTCTCATAGGTTTTTGATCAAAATAGTTAAGCTGTTTAGTGATCACTGATTTGTGAAATGACACTACGTAGCCTAGTCAGAGTCGGAATTGTTTGAAAGGACTATAAAATAGGTGATGACAGAGTATTATAACACAAACACAATGGTTATTCCTGAAGTTATCACAGCCTCGCAAGGTTTTTTGGTGATTAAATTTTATAGATGTGGGTGTACAATAATTTTCCGTGTGGCAGGGAAAGAGGTTGTACAAGATGAAGTATACATTGATCACATGCTTGTTGTGGTTAAATATAGTAACCATTTGGTGTTATGGGGTTGAGACCATGTTTGTAAAATGTAAAGGAAATAGTTTTTGCATGTTCGCAATGGTTTATGTCGAGCAATGTAAAGTATTCTGAGCCTATGATCAAGGATGAAAAGAGTTAAGCAGCATGGTGGTTGCAACCTTGTAGCAGTTTAAAGAGAATTAACCGGGTGGTTGTGATTATATGATAGAGGTTTCTTGGTGTTCAGTCGCAGCCTCATAATGGTAAGATAAAATGAAGAATTTGAAGCTACGAGTGAGTGAGGAGATGACACCTGGGAACATTACTTAAGTTGGTTTTCCAAGTAATAAAAGGGAAGGGGTTTTCTCAAATTAAATTGTGACATTTAGCATTTTTGGTACTTTATTTTGATTATGTGGCTTTTCTTTTTACAGTTATCATTTTTTAATCTGGTGGACAATTCAGAATAAAAGAACAACTTTCCATGACTAGTTGAAATAATTATAAGAGCATGTGAGTTAATGACTGAAGGGATGACTATGATAATAATGAGCTGAAATTTATAAATGTATCATTATAGAGGCATTTGGCACCAAGCTCAAGAAAAAAAGGGCAAGGTATAGAGTTACAAGTTCACGTGGAGAATAATGAAAGTATTGTAGAGTGCAGACAACCAAGAAAACTGTAAGTTGATAGGTCTTCTCTGTTTGGTGAGGATTTTGTTTCTGTATTGAGAATTGTTTGCAACCTAGTTTCAATCACGTATCAATGTACGTCCACTAGTTCTAACGTGTCTGGTAAGAGTAAGGGTAATAGGAAAAGGTCATTCTGGAAGGAGCTTATATATTTATTTCTAGAATCCAAAAATAATGAAGCCACAAATGAGTATGAATAGAAGGATTCTTTTTGTGAGTGTAGGAACCCATAGACAATATCATTGTCTAGTTTTTCTCTCTTCACATATTTTTATAATAACAGAGTTAGAAGGGTACCAATTTCTAACCCTTGGGAGTTAAACCGTGAGAAATTAATAGTTTTTGATCTGTATATGGATGTAAATTTCTTAAGAGAAATAGCCAATTCTTATTGTCCCATCACAAAGGTTATCTGAAGGATAAATAAGCATGTCCTAGTTACTATTGAAAGAAGGAGTTTTGTAGATGCTTTTCATATTTTAGGTGCTACATGCATTGATATAAATTTTGACAAAGAGAAGAGAAACTACCATAAACCAAAAAGAAATGTTGAAGAAATATATAATTCCAAGATATATGCCTAGGGCTTAAAGAAAACTCATTTTGATTCCTTAGAATATTAATGAACCTTATGATCTAAATATATTTCACAATTACATGGCTTTCACAGTTTATATTATATGTCACATGTTAGGATTGGATGGTCATAAGACAGTGCCTGAAGATTTGTTGATGATTGGTATGGCGATAAAAATATAGGGGTCAATACAAATTATGATGTTGTGGGACATTTTGTGAGAAATGTTCATGAAGGATTAGTAAGAATTCAAAAGAATCCTACACAAGTTGGTTTCAAGTTTTATTCTATCCTTTGTCATTTAATTCTATACCACAATTTCAATGAAATGGATGAGCAACTAATCTCGAGAATGGAGGAATGTGGTCTTTCATTTCCTATTTGATTATGGACCTATGTGTGTTATAGTGACTCTCTGTCTTCACGCTTTATATATTTGAGAATTGGATTGTTCCCATGTTATAGATTTACTTGGGATTGGTAGAGAAAGATTCTTTTTGTGGATTAGGAAGTTGTTAAGATTCTTTCATTTTGTTGAAAATTGGCTAGTATCACACAATTGGGGTGATTTCTATTTCTTTCATGAGGTCATTGTATTCAGGGTTTATGGTTGTCCTTAGCCTCCCCATATTTTACCAAAGTTTTTTCCTCCAAGAATTTATGTAATTGATTTCTTATGGAAATTTTTTTAGTTGAGAAAGAGAACTTTAATTCTCAAAAGATGAGGAACTTTTCTCCTAGCCTCTCGAATATTTCTTACTTCTCTAGAAGTAAGCCACAAACCCACAATAGTGGGTAACAATTTTTCAGAGGAAGAAATTCCTCCTGAAGTTCGTAAAGCAGGCAGATTTAGAAAGTACATTTGGTAGAAAGTATGGATTTTTGATAGAAAGTACTTTCTATTGAAAGTCCTTGATTAACCTGGCAATTCGAGTCAAGTACTTTCGATCAAAACTACATTCTATTGAAAGTCTTTGATTAGAGGCCATTTGCAGAGGTTGACACAAGTTTGAAGTTTTCATGGCTTTGGGGATCAAACACACGGCTCAAATGAAAGAATAAGGAGATTTACTTTTTCATCGCATAAGTATTCTGAATGAGCTTTCTAACAAATATAGATTTGACAATTTTTGAATTAATCAGGGCTATGTTTTTTGACGTGCATCGAATGTATGTTTTTTTTTATCAAATATAAACTTCCAAGTTTGACGTTCAAGGAAAAATAGTAGAAAAGAGAGTTTTTTTTTTTAAAATAACAGTGCCCTCCACTCCATCTTTGAGTCTACTTGCTCTCAAAAAAAAAATTAATTTCAATAAATACACAACAAGTTATAAACTATGTAATCAAGGTATGTCAAAATTATAGTTTACTCAACTTCAAACATTCATAAAAGTGCAATAATCATGGTAATGTTGTCAAACCAATTGCATGTCCTCCGTATGGATGACAAAACTAAACTCAAAAGAAGGACATTGATATCTATTTTAGAAAAAAAATTATGCTCTATGAAGTTAATGCAACTCTTTGAAAATGATGTTTTCACCAACATAGCAATTTTTGTGGGAGAAAAAAAAAACATTCAAATCAATTCAAAACAAAGAAAAAAATATATTTAGAATCTAGATAGAAAATTCTAAAAGACTCTAGTTTACTTCATCTTCTGATTTCAAACGGTATAATAGCAATATGCATCTGAATTGGAATTTTTTTTTCAAAAAGTTGAGTTTAGTGTCCGTTCAGGAAAAAAAGTGTAGCCCACTATCGTGGGTTCACCCTAAGAAGGCCCTAGAGGAATTGAATACATTTTTGAAGCAACGCTGAAAGGTGACAACACTAAGAAGATTCTATGATCCTGAAGAGTTTATCAAAACTACACTGTTAGTAATGACTCCATGGAAAGTAGTTCCTAACCATGAGCCCCTAGATGAAGAGGATGTAGTAAGAAATTTGATGGAGGGAAAATGCACTAAGTTGGGTGCTAATCTGGCGGAAAATTTTTGGTGCAAGAAATGGGCAACCATTTTTTTTTAAAATGGGTACCCGTTAAGCTTCCAGAGCCCAGGCTATAAATATAAAATGAAAACCAGTTTAAGAAATGAGTGCCCATTTCAGTTTGGGTGCCCTGAGCTAAACGAGCACCCAATTTTTTTTTTTTTTTAAAAAACAACTGTATGTTTCATAAATACATTTATTTTTTGTTTTTGACTATTTTGCAAGTCATTTTCACAAATTGTGAAATAGGATAACTTTTTTAGTGTATGGGTGCCCATTTTGAGTGCTACTGCCGACCCCCTCAACTATTATTTTCTCAATTATAGCTATATATCATTGCTTTTAATTATTTTTTATTATGTTTTTCTAAAATTTGTAGTTTATTATTATTTTTTAATAGGTATACAAATAAGTTTATAGTTTTAAATTTTTTTTCTAATAGCGTATTTATATTTTATGTTTAAGTTTACTATTTTTAGTTTTAATTTACCTTGTAAATTATCATACAAAATAAGAAAACTAAAAAAAATATTAAAACCTAAAACCCTAGGTAGAAAATAAAGACGTAAACCTAGACATAACTGAAACAAGGAACCCTAAGTAGAAAAAAATTGTAAACCTAGACACAACTAAAATAAGAAGATGCATGAGTATTTTGGGTTCAGTGCAATCTAGCATCAACTTAAATAATCCAATTTTTTATTTTCCTACTCTTCGGTTATTGTGTTTCTAGTTGCAGATGATCTCTTAAGATCCTTGGTAGTTTCGGTTGTACATTTGTATTCTAGATATCATTGGGAAGCTTTTCCCTATGATCACAACTCATTTGGATCATTGGTTGGATTTCCTTGGTCGATGGCAATGTTGACTCATTTTCCTTTGTAGAAATCTATTCTTCCAACTTGTTTGCATGATCGCTCCTTGTGATTTATTTGTTGGTTAAATATCTTTGATCAAAGGTTGACTAGAGGTAGTTGGTAACACATTTTGTTTCTCTTTGGAAATATAATCTTGAGGCCGACTAGTTGGGTTGCGATCATGTATTTAGGTTGGATCTTGGTCCTTCTTTTGGCAGAAGGAAGCCAGAGATCAAAGGCAGTAAGATAGCATTTCAAAGAAGGGCGTTTACAGTCATAGTTACGAAGAATAATTAGGTGTTGGAAAGTTGACTCCCAGGGAGTATATGGCTTATTTTGTGTTGTCATTATGGAAACAAAGTCATATGAATTTTTGACAATAAAGTATGAAGTGAAAATTGACTAAGTGTAGAAGACAGAACAGAACAGTGACTTGCAGTCGATCAAGGCATCAGCGCATGTGCGTACGATCACATCAGCATATGCATATTTAGACTTAAGCTCTATCACATGTTTTTATTCTTATCCTATACACGCATGGTACAGAATGGAAGTACAGACAAGTTATAGAAAGAACAAGTACACTAGCAGTTTAGAATATAGAGTATGAAGCCGAATTCATTATTTTGATTAGCGTGTAATATTTTGTTATGTAAAGGCTAAGCACCTATTGTAATAAGTTTGTAATCATTTATTAAACATTGTTGTAAACATGCTTAAGCCAATTTGTTTGGAAGCATTGTGAATGTTTTTTTGGGGCCGACTAAGGTCTTGTTTATAGTCACGTCTATTCAGGCATAAACATATATATATGCAATGTAAAGATATATTGTGAGTGTTGAAGAAATAGTAAGAGAAGACATATAAGAAGAGTAGCAAGAAGATATCAAAATGAGATAGAGACCTTAAAGAAGATAAGAGCATAAGCGCATAACTGGAACTGATTAGACATCTGTGTCACATACAACAATTCACTTTTGGATATAGTGCATATCTATTCTTAGGAGGTTGTAGCCTTCTTTCTCATTGAGCATTGAGCTCTTGGACAGTGAATCGTCACCCCTAACAGGGTTGTTTGTAAAAGACTCCTAACAAGGTCAGACCCTTAATTAGGTCATTGTACTTGCATTGTAAAGATTGCTCCTAACAGGGCAAAGGAAGTTTAATAGGTTCATTATACTAGTACAATATTTGTGGGTACTAATTCCCACTGGGGTTTTCCTCTAATCAAGGTTTTCCCATAATCATATTATGTGTTATGTGATCTTGTGTTAAGCTTGAAGTGATATCTAATTGATTTATGTTTAAAGCGCTGAAATTAAATAATCAGCCAAGCACTGATTCACCGCCCCCCCGCTCTCAGTGTTTCCTACAATTTGTATAAGAGCTTTGGTCCTCTGAGAGAAAATTTTAACCAATTGAGGAGATCATGGATTCAACAGAAGTCAAACATCTGAAAAAGAATCTTGAAGTAGCCCTTGAAGATCTAGACAGATCTGAGAAAGAAAATGAAGAAATTAAACTAAAATTTGATGGCTCACAAATGCTTATCAATAAACTAAGGAAAGATCTAAAGGATTTCTCTACCAATGATTTGAAACTGAATGAAGAGAACATGTCTCTAAAAGATAAAGTAGAAGAATTGAATGATCAACTAACTCATAGCTTAACAACTATTGAAGAGAAGAACAAAGAAAATAAATAGTTGGATGAAGAACTCATGTAAGCCAATATGAAAATCTTGGAATTGGAAAATATCAAGAACAAAATTGAATCTAAATTATCAGGAGCAAAAGACAAGATTGATAAACTACACACAAGCTCTAATCTAATTCAATCACAGCTCTATGCACAAAAGCTAAAAGGTGATACTATTGGTATGGGATACAGTTTAGCTCAAATTGATATCAACTCATTATAAGAAATAAAGAAAGGTCAAACAGAATCCTCAGAAGAAAAGAAAACTGAGAATCATGAAGAGACCAAAGCAGAACTACCAAAAGATAAGCACAAGGAATTCAACCATACTTGCTATGCCTGTAACAAGCATGGACACTTGGAAATGGATTTTAAGAATCTAAGACCCTTCAATGGTTACTGTTACTCTTGCAATAATTTTGGCCTTAGGGCTATTCATTGCAGAACAAATCAAAGAAATCAACCACAACTGAACCAAAGGAATCAAACTCAATTCAATCAGAGAAATCAACCTCAAAGAAACTTGCAGAACATTACATGTTAGATATGTAATTACAATGGACACACATCCAAGAAATGCAACATGATGAATAACAACATCAGACCCCCTATCATTTGTCACTCATGTGGAAAAGTTAGACACATCTAAGGGTTTTACAGATCAAGAACAAAAGGACAAGAGAATCCTACGAAGTCTTTGTTTGAAGAATCAGGAGAAGTTAAGTTTGTGGAAGCCAAAGCTAACTCATATAAAATATGGGTTGAAGTAAAGAAGGACAATGAAGAGAACAAGGTAGCAGATGCATCCTTAGTGGATGCACCTTCTACTTCTAGATAATTGACCCTCATGGTCTTAGGGGAGCTATTCTAGCTCTGAACCCCTGCATGGCTGGTATACTCACCTTTGAGTATGCGCCTATGGATTCATGCATGTGATCATGAATTAAGGTTGTATGCATTCATGCAATGCCTTTACTTCATCCAGAACAAGGTTTGAAATTCTCTCTGTAAATCGCTTTATGGCAACGAGCATTAAATGTAATTGATCTTTATATAAATTGGCAAAATATCTTAAAAACCTCACTTTGAATTTGAGATTGAAGCATTCAAAAAGTAGATAAGCATCGAGCATCAAATCACTAGGGATTAAAAGATTAGTTGGTTTGTTAATAGATTAACAATTGGATCAGAACCTTAGCAGTCGCGTCATTTCAGAATCATCGTGAAACCCTACTTAACCTAGATGCAAGTAAGTATGGCAACCCCTGTTATATTCAACATTGTTGAAAGGAAGAGAATTTTTTGTAAGAAGCATCCATTCAAGTCCATACTAGATGATGTCAAAGGAGAATTCTCTAGGACTCTGCTTGGAGTCATACATGTAGAAGACATCCGCGCATATGTTTATTGCAAGAAGGAAATAGTTGGAGACAACAACATTGCATCTCTCATGGGTTCTATGATGAAACCAGACTATAAATTCAAGGATGAATATGTGCATCTCAATGATAACCCTATCTTTGAGTATTCCAATGCGCACGAGTTCTATGAGCCTGAATGGGTGAAGATATTACTGAGCAGGATACATGATGATCTATACTGGATTGGTGAGGTTCCTTTCTGCATCACTGTAGGTCTAATTCATGAGATGATTGGACTTCCTAAGACTGGACTAGGTATTCCTACTGGCAAGGATGTTAAGAAGCAGGTTGAACAAGTCTTCTTATCTAAAAGTGATAGGAGCGACATGACTATTAATCCCATCAAGGAGAAAGACATAAAACTACTCACTATGATACTTGGATACAAGTTTCAGCAAGCAAGCAGACTGAATAGTGTGTATGCAGCAATAGTTCTGGCAGCAATAAGGATAGTAAGAGATAACACGTAGTATAATCTTTGTGAATTATTGCGTGCACATCTGATAGAGAATATCAAAGCCATTAAGCATGACCAGAGAAAGATATTCAGTTAGGGTCTTTGATCATCTATTTGTACTTCCACATTGTTGGTAAAGTTGCAAATCTTTACCTAGATAGGATCAAGCCTACTATGTCTCAAATATCTCTAAAAGCTACATCAGAGAGTAGTGCAAAAAAATCTATGGAAATGGATATCAAAACTTTTAGGATCAAGATGCAGAAGAGGTTTAAGATACCTGAGAAGGTAGTTGAGAAATAAAAAGACACCATATGCTTCATGGTGGAGACTGGTTGTACTTGCATGGAGGCAGTTGAGCCTAGGACAAAATGGATTCACCCTCTTGGTTATGAATTTGAAGAACATGTTTTGGAAGGTTATGCTCAAGTCCTCCTATCTGTGCCCAAGGATCCTAATGAACCTAGATTGGGTACTTACAGAGAAAAGACAAATCAAGTAGATTCTGTCTTATACAGTGCTGATAAAAAAATAAAGGCATCAAGGATTACCTCAAACATCCTAAAAGTTCATGGTGTCACACAAGAAGATCTTGACAAAGCTAGAGAAGCTAAGATTGCCAAGGAACTTGAGAAGACTCCAAGAGAAGTAAAAATGGAAAAGACTGATGATATGCCTAAGAAGAAGAAGAAGAAGCCAAATGGAGATACATCTGTGCCATCAACCACCATTGATTTGGAAGCATCTCCACCATCAGTACCTAGGAAGATGGCTAGAAGGAAGAAGCAAGTTCCCACAAGTCAGTCATCCTTAAGAACTACAAGGAGCAAGGTAAAGAACACATAAGCCCCTCCCGAGGTAGGTTTCAAACCTAGTCTTAATGTCTTAAGGAACAAAATTGTTAATGAAGGAAGACTAGAATCTCTCAAGAATGTATATGAAAAATATCAATAGATAGACAAATCAGATATTCATTCGATGATCATGTCTCACATGATTAAGTTCAAAAGGACAGTATTGGAACTTAAAACTGTCATACCAGACAAGGTATGGAACATACTTGATGTGTTAAAGAGGTAAGAAATTGAAGAGGATATGAGGATAAGAGAAGAAACATTGGATAGTCTTCTCCCAATGTACTCACATGATGAGAAAGTCATTCTGTTGAATTTAGTAAAGCTACACCTAAGAACAAACACAAGAATTCTCCATATCATGAACAAGGAGTATGATCTAGTTGGTGAAGAGACTCATAAATAATTTGATCGGGTATTTTTGGATAGACATATGTATCCATCAAAGGCGCCTACAACTAAGGAAACTCCAGTTCCTCCTAAATAGGTTGCAGAACCAGTAATTCAGAATGCATCTAAGATAGGTCCATAGGTGTTAGCGCCCTCAGTCTCAATAAGTTCTGATACATCAAAAGATTTAGGGGATACTATTGTGATTGATAATATCAAGATATCCATGACCACTTCTGATAATGACATGGACAAAGTTCATAAAGCATTTGTAAGTACTAAAGAATCAGAGGAGGTATGCACTGATGACACATCCTTATAGCAAGATGAAGTTCCCCCTAATGATTCAACAGATCTAAATAAAGAACAAGACAATAAAACTAATGAGATACCAGCTATGGAAATCCCATTAAAAAGTGAATGCATGGATACTAGTTAGAACACTATATTCACACCATCCATTCAACCATCAAATTCATTGTTGTCAAGTTTAACTCCCGACTCAACAAGTCTGAATGCATGGGGAGAAGAAGATTTAATCAAGATTAGTGTGCTAGCCATGGAAAAATTCAAAGAGAAATAGGTTATGAAAAACCCTCTCTTCTTGGAATCAGTAAACATTTTGAATGACCTAGTGCTTGTGAACAAGAAAGTAGAAAAAATTCAGTCAGTTGATGATGTAGATAGTATAATAACAAGCTTCAAAGCACATCTTACAAGCTTAGTAGACTCAGCTACTAGAATTATAGAAGATGAGTACAAAAAGGAAAGAGTGAATGAACTGATAAAGAATTTTTCCTTAGATCTAAAGTCTTTGAAGATTGGTCAGTCTATGTTGAAAGAGTTGACAGCTAAAGGCAGAAATGTAATAGCTAACTGCATGGACAGAGTGAAATTCACATCTGAACATATCAAGAAGATAGATGAGGCAGGTATCTTGATTGATAGTGTTAGAAAATTAGTTGAAACATCCATGCAAGACATGAACATCTGCAACAGTATCTATCAAGGTCAGCTTGACAAGATTGAAAAGGCAAAATTCAAGATTAATAAGATAAGGATCAGGCAGACCCAACTGAGAAATGCACTTGCGCCCTCCTTAGCAGTTCTAGATGAGAACATAAAAAAAATTGATGCCACTATTGTCACATATGATCAAGGTCCCTACATGGACCTGATAAAACTGGAGATGCTTACTTATGCCCTATGCACCCATCTCCAGACAGTTGATGTCATGAAGGCATTTTGGCAGAAAGAGATCAAGTCTCTTCAGATTGGATATCTAGATGTATATATGGAGTGAGTATCTAGAAAATTACAATTTTTTTGACACCTTTGTCATTAATGTCAAAGGGGGAGTAATATATATAATGAATAAAGTATATATGAGGACCAGTGTATGTATATATTAAAAAGATAAGAATATACAGTTTTTGGGTGTTAGTCAATTTTGAGTAACTTGGCCACATTCCTTTGTTGCCATTAATGACAAAGGGGGAGATTATTGGAAATTTGACTCCCAGGGAGTATATGACTTATTTTGTGTTTTCATTATGGCAACAAAGTCATATGATGTTTTGATAGTAAACTATGAAGTGAAAATTGACTAAGTGTAGAAGACAAAATAGAATAGTGACTTGCAGTTGATTCGGGCATCAACACACTTGCATATGATCACATCAGGATATGTGCATTCAGACTTAAGATCTATGGAATTTTTTTATGCTTATCCTATAAATTCACGGTACGAAATGGCAGTACAGACAAGTTACAGAAAGAACAAGTACACTAGCAGTTCAGAATATAGAGTATGAAGCTGACTTCATTATTTTGATTAGCATGTAATCTTTTGTTATGTAAAGGCTAAGCGCCTATTGTAATAAGTTTGTAATCATGAATTAAACATTTTTATAAACACGCTTAAGCCAATTTGTTTGAAAGCATTGTGAATGTTGTTTTTGGGCCGACTAAGGTCTTGTTTATAGTTGCATCTATTTAGGCATAAACATATATATATATATATATATATATATATATA
>MU223437.1:1597871-1656652 GCA_018584345.1 Thuja plicata | reverse complement strand
TATATATATATATATATGCAATGTAAAGATATATTGTGAGTGTTGAAGAAATAGAAAGAGAAGACATATGAGTAGAACAGTATGAAGATATTAGAATGAGATAGATCCATTAAAGAAGATAAGATCATAAGCGCATAATTGGAACTCATCAGACATCTGTGTCACATACAACAACTCACTTTTGGATATATTGCATATCTATTCTCAAGAGGTTGTAGCCTTCTTTCTCATTGAGAAATGAGCTCTTGGACAGTGAGTCCTCATGCCTAATAGGGATTTTTGTAAAAGACTCCTAACAGGGTTGTTTTTAAAAGACTCCTAACAGGGTCAGACCCTTAACCGGGTCATTGTACTTGCATTGTAAAGACTGGTCCTAACAGGGCAAAGGAACTTTAACAGGTTCATTATACTAGTACAATATTTGTGGGTACTAATTCCCAATGGGGTTTTCCTCTAATCAAGGTTTCCCCATAATTATATTATATGTTATGTGATCTTGTGTTAAGCTTCAAGTGATATCTAATTGATTTATGTTTAAAGTGCTGAAATTAAATAATTAGCTAAACACTGATTCACCCCCCCCCCCTCCCAGTGTTTCCAACATTAGGTTTATTTGTAATAAGCCCCTATCATTTGAGCTAAACATGTTGAATTCTATTAAATATATTTGTAATTTTTCTACCTATTAATGAAAAGGTTGCATGTGTGTTCCATACGCTAGATCTATGTATTTTCTTCTTTAAATCGTCAGGTTTATGATGTGTAACTCTTACTGCAAGGTTGGATAGTATGTTTCCTTGGACCCTCCTAGCTTGGCTGCATTAGGTGGTATCAGAGCCATGTTTTTTTTTATTATGTTGAATAAATCTCGTGGCATAAGAACATGATGCGCGGTTGTAGAGGAACTATCAGTGATGGCTAGGAGAGGTAGTAGAGTTGGAAGAGGTGCAAACCCTAATGTTGTAGAAATGTTGAGATCAATTGATGCCAGATTGCAAGTGATGAACATGAACCAGAGGAGAGGTTTTCATTTTGAAGAAGTAAGTGATGCTAAACAAAAAATTAAAGAACAAGTTGAAGGAGAATCTTGAGAACAACCTGAAGTGGATCAAAGAAAAGAGAAGTTTATTAGTGCTCTTACTAGGGTTAATACAATACCACATTTTAATCCACTAGATTATGATGGATGATTGGATGGATATGAGTTAGTGGATTGGATCTCAGTTATGGACAAGTATTTTTATTTTGAAGGTACTAATGAAAAAAAAAGGAGGTAGAGTATGCTTGTATAAAGTTAAGAAGTCATGCGTCACTTTGGTGGGATCAGTTGTAGAATGATAGGAGGAATAGTGGTAAAGAGGAGACCGAATCTTGGGATAAGATGGTGAACAAGATGAAAGAAAATTTAAAACCCTCTAATTATCTAGTCATCTTGATCAAAATATTGTACAATTTATGAAAAAAGGATATGATTGTGAAACAATACACCAAGGAGTTCTATAATTTGAATATCAAATCTGGCTTTAAAGAGGATTAAGTAGAGAGAATTGTAAGATACCTAAATTTTTTTAGGATGTCAATACAAGAGGAGCTTAGTATGATCAAGATTAGGAATGTGGAAGATGCTTACAACTATTCCCTAATGGCTAGGGACAAGTTGAATGGAAGACCATAACAAGGACAGAGAGGCAGAGGTGGATTATTCCATAGAGGTAGAGGTGGTAGATCAGTTGGAGACTCCAAAAAAGTGAAGACATAGGAGAAGACTACTAAAATGAATTCTTACAGAGGTGGTTATAAGAATTCAAGGGCTACCAAAGAGATGATAAAAGGGTGTTTAAGGGAACTTGTTTCAATTGCGGTGGAGAAGGTCACATGGCCTTTGAGTTCAAACAAGGTAGATCTAAAAGAAGAAAGTAAAATAGTAGAAGTAAATATCTTGTGTAAGAAGAAGGATCTTTTGAATCGGTTAACCATAATCAAGTTGTAATTGGAGAGACATTGATCATGAGGAGAACCTTGTACCATGATGAAAAGATGTAGAACTCCTGGAAAAAAAAAAACCTACTTCGAACCAGATATCTTTTTGGTTATAAGGTATGTAAAATTATTGTTGATGGTGGTAGTTCTAATAATTTGGTATCTAGGGAAATGGTAGAAAATTTACAGTTGTAGGATTGAATCATTCCAAACCGTATGATATTTCATGGACAAAAGATGATCACAAGATGTTGGTAAGTCAACAATGTTGGGTTAAGTTGAAAATAGGGAAATATCATGATGAAGTCTTGTGTGGTATAATGTATATGGATATATGTGATTTTTGGTTGGGTAAACCTTGGTAGTATGATAGATAAGATTTACATGACAGGAAAAGAAACACATATAATTTTGTGGATAATGGTATGAAATAGATAATGGTGCCTTTGGTAGAACATTTTATAGCGGAAGTTTGTACACGTGCTAGAGTTTGCATGGTTGATGGAAGGAAATTATTTAAAGGAATAAGACATGAGAATGTTTGTTTTTCTATTGTTCCAAGGAATAATATGGATGTAGATCTGAGCGATGAATACCCTAAGAAGAATAAGTACATGTTGGATGAGTATGCAAGTGTGATTTTAGATTATGTACTTGATGATTTTCTGTTGGTGAGGAGTATTACTCATTGCATGGATCTATTTCATGGAGCTAGTTTTCCTAATAAATAAGCTCACCGGTTGACACTAATAGAGAATGAAGAGTTGAATCGAAAAGTGTATGAGTTGTTCCAAAAAGGATTAATCAGAGAAAGTTCGAGTCCTTGTGTAGTACTTGTAGTATTTGCACCTAAGAAGGATGGATAGTGGAGGATATATATAGATTATAGAGAAATAAACAACATCACTATTAAGTACAAGTTTTCTTTACCTAGAATGGATGACATATTAGATTTCTTGAGTGGAGATACGTATTTTACAAATATTGATTTGAAGAGTGGTTATCATCATATCTGAATAAGAGAAGGCGATGAATGCAATATTAATTTTAAGACTACAGAAGGCTTGTATGAGTGGTTAGTAATTCCTTTTGTTTTGTCTAATGCACCAAGTACTTTCACGAGGTTTATGAATGGAGTATTAAGGAAATTTCTGGGTAAGTTTATCATAGTTTATTTGGATGACATGCGGATTTTTACTATGACAAAAGAGGAACAAATGTTGCATGTACGACATGTATTACAAAGGTTAAGAGAGGAGAAGTTGTTGATAAATTTGAGTAAGTGCACTTTTATGAAGAATGAGCTTGTATACCTTGGATTTGTAATTTATGCAAAAGGATTGAAGATAGACCCTGATGTAGAAAATCATGGAAAATACATCAAACTTATAGGATATATTTGATCCAACAACATTTCAATATTCTTTATCTTTCAAATGAAGCATCAAAACAAAATGCAACTCCAAATTCACCACATATTCATCAACACATTCTCATATTATAGACATTTCTTCTTTATCCAAATCACATAACAATTACCAAGTATTAGCCAAAGATATAAAACCATTAGACTTTTAGACTGATCTCTTATTCATGAAATATGAGTCATTTAAATATTTCATCTATCCATTACTTGTAGAAGAAAACCAAGAATTGTCCAACTATAAAATTTACTATATTCTGGTCATGAAAATACAGTCATAAACAACCATTTATAACTCTCTCAATATTAATAACCAAGCCAATAGCTCTAGTTTGGTTATATAAATGATATTTATAGAAATTTTGTGAAATTTATAGAAATATCAAATCGTTAAATAAAATTTTATGATGATTCTTCTAAAACTGGTCGTCGTGAATCAGGGTTTTGGGCAGTTACAAACAGTTTTCACCAAAACACTCATAAAATTCTCAAAATTCTATGAAATCAACTCAAATAAAAAGGAATGGAAATATTATAATATGTTATATAGAATAATAATATAAATACACTTTTTTCCAGACTTTACCTAGCCATAGAAGGCCTGGAAACAAGAGGTAAAACAATCAAGACAACAAAACAATAGATTGAACAATGAAAATATGATACCAAAATGCTTCCAATGGTTCCAAATAATTCTCCAACTTTAAATAAATCCTATGAACTACCATTATAGAGGTTTTTATAGCCTTTAAACCTTCATATGGAAGTTACAACTACTCAACTTCCTCTTGTGACCATACAACTTTGTATTTTTGTCTTTTTACAACTATTAGAAGTTGCATTTTACAACTTTTATTCAAATGACTTTAAAAATTTTCAAAAACCATATAAACATACCAAATTTAACATTTTATGAAATTTTACATAATTCTTACCCTTCCATGAGTTATTTTGACATATTTTACTTCCTTGGCCTATTAGGACCTTGATAAGCAACTTTGACAACTTGTTGCAATTACCTTACATAGTTTGGCATAATGACTCAACATGACTTGAAACATATCCAAATGACCTTATAGATCATAAATAAACCAAATTAAATTAAATTTTTCACATTTGGACCTTTTTCCTCCTGTAGCTTAGGTGCTCCTACACCATACTCCAGAGCTTGAAAAGTTTCCAAGTCCCTTGGAAACATGAATTCAGATAACCTGCAAGAAAAAAATGGACTAAAAATTTCTTCTTCAACTTTGTCTTCATTTGTTTCTTTACCTCTTTTCCTTCTTTTCTTATTTTTATTCTTGATACCTTTAGTGTACCATGTCTTCAAACTAATACTCCCATCAATGGAGTTCATACGGCTGCTTCTCAAGATGCTGCTCCAAACATATGTCCACCCTCCAATGCTGCTCCAAATCACCAACAACTTTGTCTCACATAGGAGTCCTTTTCTTTCCTCTCTCCCTGGTCTCTTGGAAACAAAATGGACCTCCTTCTTAGGCCCTTGGACCATCTCTTATGGCCCCATGAGAGACCTACATGTCTTCCCACTTCCAGCTAGTGAAAATGCACCCTGCAACCAAAATCTCATCTCCAAGAATCAATAAACAAACTAAAGGTCCTAGTGTGGATTGCCTCCCTCAGCGCTCTACCCACACACTCAAGATATTTAAACTTTGATACCAATTGATGCATAGAATCATGGAAAAACCATCAAACTTCTAGGATATATTTGATCCAAAAACATTGCAAGATTCTTTATCTTTCAAATGAAGCATCAAAACAAAATGCAACTCCAAGTTCAGCACATATTCATCAACACATTCTCATATTCGAGGCATTTCTTCTTTATCCAAATAACATAACCATTACCAAGTATTAACCAAAGATATAAAATCATTATAATTGTAGATCCATCTCTTATTCATGAAATATGAATCATTTAAATCTTTCATCTATCCATTACTTGTACAAGAAGACCAAGAATTGTCCAACTATGAAATTTACTGTATTCTGGTCATGAAAATATAGTCATAAAAATCCATTAATAACTCTCTCAATATTGATAACCATGCCAATCCCTCCAATCAGGTTATATAAATGATAGTTATAGAACTTTTGTGAAATTTATAGAAATCTCCAATGGTGAAATAAAAATTTATGACGATTCTTCCAAAACTAGTCGTTGTGAATCAGGGTTTTGGGCAGTTACAAACGGTTTTCACCAAAACACTCATAACTTTCCCAAAATTGAATTAAATCAACTCAAATAAAAAGGAATCAAAATATTATTCAATTTTCTACAGAATCATAATATGAATACACCTTTTTTCTAGACTGTACATGGATGTACAAGACTTTAAAAGAAGAGGGAAAACTTTAAAGACAACAAAACAATAGATTGAGAAATGAAAATATGATACCAAAATGCTTCCAATGCTTCCCAATCCTTGTCCAAATTTAAATAATGCCTATGAACGACCATTATAGAGTTTTTAAAATAGCCTTTAAACCTTCATATTGAAGTTACAACTACTCAACTTCGTCTTGGGACCATACAACTTCCTATTTTTGTCTTTTTACAACTTTTGGAAGTTGCATTTTACAAATTTTTTTCAAATAACTTTAAAACTTTGCAAAAATGATCTAAACATATCAAATTTGAAGTTTTATGACCTTTTACATAATTCTTACCCTTCCATTGGTTATTTTGAAATGTTTTACTTCCTTGACCTATTAGGACCTTGATAGGCAACTTTGACAACTTATTGCAAATACATTACATAGTTTGGCATAATGACTCAACATGACTTGAAACATATCCAAATGGCCTTATAGATCATAAATAAACTGAATAAAAATAAATTTTCCACATTTGGAACTTTGACCTACTATATCTTAGGTGTTCCTGCACCATACCCTAAGAAGGTTAGAGAAATATTTGAATGGCTTGAACCTTAAAGTGTTAGTGAGGGAAGATCATCTCATGGATTAACAAGTTTTTATAGGAATTTTATTAGGAATTTCAGTTCTATTTGAAATGTTATGATTGAAACAATGAGGGGAGATAAGAAGGAATTCAAATTAATACATGGAGCACAAAGAATCTTTGAATTTTTTAAGAAAAAGGTAACTGAACACCAAGTGTTACCACTACCATATTTTAGTAAGCTATTTCAAGTAGACTATGATGCTAGTGGAAGTGCAATATGAGCAGTACTGAGTCAAGAACGTAGAATAGTTTATTACTTTAGTGAAAATTTGAATGATTCAAGGATAAAGTATTATGTTTATGATCAATAATTTTATGCTATTGTTCAATATTTGAAGAAGTGGAGACATTACCTATTCCCTAAGGAGTTTGTGTTCTATATTGATCATCAGCCTTTGTAGTATTTGCATATTCAGAATAAGTTGAATCATATACATTTGAGATGGGTTGAATTCTTACAGAAATACTAATTTGTGTTGAAGCATATGAGTGGTAAGTCTAATAAATTTTTGGATCCATTGAGTATGGGAAGGAAGCCAGAGATTGAAGATAGTAAGATAGGGTTTTGAGGAAGGTTGTTTACAGTAATAGGTTGGAAGGATAATTAGGTCTCTTTGTAATAAACCCCTAAAATTTTAGTTGGGCATTTTGGTCCTACTATTGGAGATCTTTGTAATTTTTTTAGTTTTTAATGAGAAGGTTACATGTGTGTTCCATACTGTAGATCTGTGTATTTTATTCTTGAAATATTTGAGTTACTATTGTGTAATTCTTGCTGCAAGGTTGGAAAGTACATTTCCTTGGACCTTCCTACCTTGGTTGCATCAGGTGGTTTCACGTGGAATCCGATGATAGAGATGAAGGTGAAAGTGCTTGGATTTGATGAATTAAATAATTTTTATAAGGATGATCTTGATTTTATTAAACCTTGGAAAGCTTGTAAAGAACCTTTGGTTACCAATATGAGTTCTTTATTGGATTATTTCATTCAGGATGGATTCTTGTTCAAAGGAGTTCAGTTGTGTATACCAAGAGGATCTATGAGGAAAATTATTGGTGTAGGAGCACCAAGGCCATGAAGGCATACTAGGGTCTCTATGGATCCTAGGAAGATGAAGGAATGACCATCAAGGGTCATTTGTAAATGTAATATACCATTATTGGTCATTTAATGATGTTTTCATAATGTTTGTAATGTTTATTGATCATTTTGTGTGATATGATAAAAAACAAGTTTTGTAAGCCATTGATTGGCATAAGAGGCTAAGAGATCATCATTGGGGTCATTTGATTTACCTAAGGATGGATAAGGTTGTCAAAGGCCTATAGGGTCAAATTTTATTTTAATATGGCCAATAGTGCCTTATTGCTAAAATAAGCCTTAAGGGTCACTATGAGGTCTAGATGATCTTAATGGTAATATTTTGGTTTGGATTAGAATGTTTAAGTCTTATATAGATGTATAATCATGATATGACAATTAATGGTCAATTTGAGAATGGTAGTTGTCAACTTAACAACTTTTACAAAATTATAATTGGTGTAACAGTCAGTTTTGGGGACTGTTGTAGGTAGTTTGGGAGTTAGTTAAGGGTGGTTGGGAAGTTTTATTCAATGGAAACAAGTTAAATATATTGTAAATAATCACAACAAGGGGGAGAAGTTGATGTAATAGGTTTGGAGATCAATGAAGTTGATATTTCAGCATTTTCCATGTTTTGACCATTAAAATCGTATCGGTGAGACAGCATAAATTTCTGATGCACCATTGGATTTGTTCGCAATTGGGATATGTTTGGTAAAAGATAGTTACTCCCGTTTCTAGAGTGATATTTGATATAGAGTCTCCATCAAAAGTTATCAGATACAAAGTAGATGTCTATCAAAACTATTTTCCTTCTCTGAGTTTGCACTTTCCAAAAGTTTACAATTTGGGGTATTAAATGAAGCTTTAGAACCCTAATTTTTTTTGTGGTTATAGTTTTTTATGTTTCCAAAAAAAAAAATTCTTTCCATAAAAATTCATCTTGTCGTCTTGATGGTCAAATAAATCAATCTCATAAAATTGTCCTGAGATAGAAGGAAAATGGCATATGCTGTGGTTTGCATGGTTGGAGTGTTGTTTTCATGGTGTTGAGAATTCCTTAGGATGATATTTAGAAACCTATCAGATGTTGGAAATCTTGATTCCATATTCAAGGAAACCTTTGCATCAATTATTATTAAGGAGAAGCATTGTGGATTATTAGTTGAACACTTTGGGATTGATAAGACATTGGCATTTATCAAGCAACAATATTATTGGCCAGAGATTCAGAACGATGTTAGGAATTTTATTCAAAAGTGCAGGTTTTGTTAACTTGATAAAGGGAATACTTAGAATATTGGATTGTATACACCATTACCTATAGCAAAGAATCCTTGGGAGGAGATTTGCATGAATTTTGTTCTTTTTTTTTTTAAGACTCAAAGAGGCAACAATTCAGTGTTTGTGGTGGTTGATAGGATTTTGGTGTAAGGAACCTCCCTTTTTTATGTTTGAGTGTGATTTAGGGTTGTCTTAGGTGTTTTTGTGTGTGTGTGTGTATGTGTTAGAATAATTTCCAACGGGTTGGATGAAATGCCAAGTTAACTTCATGTTTGTAAGAGCCTAGGTGCTCATTAGGTGAATTAGGGTCACTTTGGGCTAATTTGAGAAAAGTTGATATTTTAAGGCAATGTGGGTTTGAGGGATGTTTTAGGACCCTACATATCCTATCTAGGGTCATCAAATTCAAACTCACTCATCAAGTTGACAAGGAAAGTCAAAATGCCCAAAGTGCAAAAAGTTGCTAGCAACTTTTGCAAGAAATGGAAAAATGTAGTTAGATTGGTTGTAACTACCCCATTATCTGTATATGAGAATGGATTAAATGTATTGGAATGGTTAATGAGATTTTGGATTGCAACACTTATTTATGACACCTTTGTATAGATGACTGCAATTGTTTACTAGCATTTTGCATTGTTTCTTTGCTACTATATGGCTGTGTACGGATTGGTAGAGTAGATCGGGTCCCATGGAAATGGAATTATTTCATTTCTCTTTCATATACATTAGATAGTTTTCTTTGAAGTTCACTAGGTGCAAAGTTACAAGTTTTTATATTTCATTGGTCTGACAGAAACAATACAGTGCTACCTAGTTAGAAATGGCTCTACCCTAGTCCATATAGGAAGCCTTATGGCTAACTGGTGAATCTAGGTGAGCCAGGACAGGGGGAAGAAAGAGTTTGATTGAGAACTCATAATATTTTGGAAAGGACTTAGTGGCATTTTAGATGCCTTTGATAGTCTCCAAAAATTTTCACAGGTGGAAGGAGGTGAATCAAAGATTGGGGATCATTTTGTTAATTATTTATGCTGACTGGTCCAGAGGCCTAATTAATAGGCTAAAATCAGAGGTCATGGTTTTTGATTCTGATAGTTTTGGTTGATACTTTGAAGACTGTCAAGGTTTTTTGTGGGGTCATTTTGGAATTTTTAGAGTAATAGGCCTAAAACTATGAAAATAGACCTACTAGGGAATTGGCAATTAGGCCTCCTAGTGAAATATTGACCAATTGGATTGGTAGAGAGTCTTGAAATATTGGGATAAGTTCTGAATGACCTAAGATGGGTTAGGGACAATGATAGGAGTCTTGGTGAATGTGTGGAAAGATCCTAAGTAGTAATTTGGCATTCTAGGAGGAGTTCTAGTTGAGAGACCTAGGTATTTGGAAGACTAATTGGATTAGTGAAGCCTATAAACTTTTGAATCTTCCAAAGACGAACTATTCCTTGGAGGAGAATTTTGTAGGGAGGGTCTTGGAAAACCTATTTTAGGGAAGATTCAATAAAGAACAACCATTGGATGGTTGGGTTAGACCAAGGAACATCTTGGAGTGAGGAAGAATTCTAGGGTACCAAATCCTCTACATCAGAGTGGTATCAGAGCCATGTTATCTTGAAGGTTGTGTATGTCTAAAGTGGAAGAGATTCAAGAGGTTGACATCATGCCTCCTAAGGCAATGAGTAGGGATTCCATAGTGGAATTAGTTCAGGGCCACTTGGAAAAGGCTAGTGTCTCCGAGACAAAGGGAAAGAATAAGATCACTAAATAGGGAGATGAGTGGGATGGAGATGATGAATGTCCGATAGGAAAATAATGAAACAAAGGGAAGGAACCTGAGATGGATAAAGAACAAAATGTATTTTTAGATGCCTTTAAGTCCTTAAACAAGGATAGCATGGAACACATACCATATTATTATGGTAGCCTAAACGTAGAAGAGTTTTTGGATTGGCTTGAAGCCTTTGATAGATGATTTGATTACAAAGAAGTCTTAGAGGAGAAGAGGGTTAGCTATGCTAAGGCTAGACTCAAGGGATCTACATTGGTGTGTTGGAACATGATGTAGGATGATAGGGTAAGAAATGGAAAGAAAAATATTGTTTCCCGGGAGAGGATGATAATCAGGTTGAGGGCACAATTTTTACCAAATAATTATGAAATACAAATGTACCAAAAGTTGCATAACTTAAGACAGAAGGAGATGATAGTGAGTGCTTACATTGAGGAGTTTCACAAGTTGAGCCTAAGGGCTAGAAGAAAAGAAGAGGAAATGGATAAAGTCGCAAGGTATCTCAATGCAATAAGGTAGGGGATACAAGATTAGATTAGCATGATGGCTCCTGAAAAAGATGCACAAATGTTTCCAATTGGCCTTAAGAGAAGAGGATAAGGATAGAAGGAGGAATGACTTCCATCAAAATGGAAGATGTGGTAATAATAATAGAGGTTTTCAGAGAGGAAGGAGTAACTTTGGTAGGGGACAAATCCCTAACAGACAAGAAGATAATCAGTCTATGGATAACAGTGGGGGAAATTAGTTTAAGGGATCTTTTAAGAGAGGAGGATACAAAGGAAGAGGGCCTCCTAGAGGAAGATTTCAATCCCAAGGAAGATCCAATTCAGTCTTCAGTAGAAGGTGCTATAATTGCAACCAAGTGGGTCACACAATGGGCAGGTGTCCTAAAAAGACTTCCTCATCTTCAATGGGGGATAGGAGGAATCAGTTGGTACAAGAAGATGACACATAAAGTGTTACTTCTCCCATCTCCAAGGCAAGGTCGATATTGGATGGAGAGAACTTGATGTTAAGCATGAATTTTTTGAAAGTGCCTAGCACTATAGAGCCACCTCAAAGGAAGAACTTGTTTAAGACAACTTGTAAGTCCCATGGAAATATTTGAAAAGTAATAGTGGACTCTTTCTCCATTGAGAACATAGTATCCACATAGATGGTGGACAAATTGAAACTAAGGAGGATACCTCATACCACACCCTATAAGGTTTCATGGTTGAACAAGGGTCAACAAATAGTGGTGGATGAACAAACTTTGGTGGATTTTGAGATTAGAGAGTATAAGGACAAGGTCCTATATGACATACAGCCTATCGATGCATGGCATCTTCTTATAGGATGTCCATGGTAGTATAATGTCAAAGTAATGCATGATGGGGAAAGGAATAGTTATGTGATTACCAAGTTGGGGAAGAAGTTTAAGATGGATCCTTTTACACAGCCTAATGAGGAGAAGCATGTGGGAACAAGTGTGATGTTATTGAGTGGGAAGGAGTTTCTAAATTCCATGAAGAAGGAGAAAGGAGTCTATTGTGCAGTAGTGATAAAACCAAAGGAGGAGACTAAGGAGAAAGTCAGTCTGCAACCAGAGATACAAGCATTGTTGGAGAAGAACCATGACATAGTAGATAATAGTTTTCCAAGTGCATTACCACCTATGAGGGATATGATTCATCATATTGACCTCATTCCTAGAGAAAATTTTCCAAACAAAGCAGCATATAAGATGACACCAAGTTAGAATGCAAAAATAGCAAAACAGATTCAAGATTTGTTGGATAAGGGGTTGATAAGGAAGATTTTAAGTCCATGTGTTGTGCCAAAATTACTTGAACATAAGAAGGATTTAAAATTGAGGATGTGTACATAATCTAGGGTTATAAACAAGATCACAATCAGATATAGGTTCCTCATGCCCCAAATATAAGATTTGATGGACAATTTAGGAGGTTCTTGCTAATTTTCAAAGGTGGATTTGAAATCAGGATATCATTAGATAAGAGTGAGGCCTAGTAATGATTGGAAGATAGCCTTCAATACCAATGAAGGGCTGTATGAGTGGCTAGTAATTCCCTTTTTCCTAAGTAATGCACCTAGCACATTCATGAGGCTCATGAATGAAGTGCTAGCAGAGTTCATTGGTAAATTTGTGATAGTTTATCTTGATGATATTTTGATCATTAAAAGGTCCAAAGAGGAGAACATGAAGTATTTGGAGATGGTATTGATGAAGATACATCAAAATAAGTTAATGATATATCAAGAAAAGTGTGATTTTCACAAAATTGAACTAGTTTACCTTGATTTTGTGGTTGCTAATGGTATGCATGAAGATGGATCTTGAAAAGATTAAGTCAATATTAGAATGGCCTACACTTAGGTCCATAGGGGATGTTAGGATTTTCCATGGGTTGGCCTCCTACAATAGGAAATTTGTGAGGAATTTCAGTCATGTGTGTGCCCCTATTCTTAATACCATAAAGGGTGTAATCAAATGTAAGTTTGAATGGACCGTGGTAGCAAAGAAAGGGTTTCAAATGTTAGAGAAAAGGATTACAGAGCTACCTAATCTTAGGTTTCCTAACTTCAACCAACTCTTTGTGGTAGAATGTAATGCTAGTAAGTTGGCTATAGGAGCAGTGTTTTCTTCTCTGAAAAGTTGAATGAGGCTAAAAAAAAGTACTCCACCTATGATTTAGAGTAATATATGCTATGGTACAAGACCTTAAGAAGTGGAGACACTACCTATTACCTAGGGATTTTGTGGTCTACACTGATAACCATGCTCTAAGTTTCTTGAATGGACAAGAAAAATTGAACCAAAGGAAATTGAAGTGGGTAGAATCATTACAGGCTTATACATTTGTCATAAAGCACAAGAAAGGGGTTAGAAACAAGGTTGTCGATGCTCTTAGTAGAAGAGTACTCACAATACAAGTAATAAAATTGCAAAGTGTAGGGATGGATGATTTGAAGGACCTCTACAAGGAGGAAAAGGATTTTAGAGAAGCCTATGAAGCATGTGTGAAGTTTCAGCAGGGTTTCAAGGTGGATTTCAGTGAGTTTGTGTTGTAGGAAGGCCTATTGTTTAAAGGTCACCTTATGTGTATTCCTCAATGCTCAATGAGGGAAAATATTATGAAGGAGAAACACCAAGGTAGCTTGCAGGGCCACTTTGGAGTGGATAAGACTTTGGAGCAAGTGAATAGGCACTATTATTGGCCTAAGTTACAATCAGATGTGAGGAGATTTGTAGAACAATGTTAGATCCATACCCCAAAGGCCTTGGTAGTGTCTTAGTATGGAAGTTGTTTTGGGATTACCAAAGGAACCTAGGGGTCATGAAAATGTATTTATTGTAGTCGACCATTTTAGAAAAATGGCCCACTTCATTCCATGTAAGCAAATAAATGATGCTTCTCAAATTGCAGGTATATTCTTTAGGGACATTGTGAGGATCCATGGCTTGCCCCTGAATATTGTAAGTGACAAAGATAGTAAGTTTGTGGGTCACTTTTGGAGGACCCTATGGAAGATGCTTGGAACAAACTTGTATTTCTCTTCAGCCTACCATCCATAATCAGATGGACAAACAGAGGTAGTCAACAGGTCACTTGGGAACTTGCTAAGGTGTTTGACTAAAAAACATGGTCAGTCATGGGATCACATCATAGGGCAAGTATAGTTTTCCTATAATGACTCCATTAATAGGAGAACAGGTAAGATCCCCTTTGAGATAGTGTATGGGGTCAATCCTAGAGGGATTTTGGAGTTGAGGGATCTCAATTTGAAGGACAAGAGAAGTGCACAAGGAGAGTTATTTACAGAACAAATGAAGGAGCTGCATGATCAAGTCAATAAGACTTTACAAAAGCAAGTGGTGAAGTACAAGTTCAAGGATGATCATTCAAGAAGAGATTTTTAGTTCAAAGTAGGGGATCTAGTCCCTACCTACCTTAGGAAGGAGAGGCTACATAAAGGCTAGCCAATTAAACTACCCATGAAGAAGATATGGCCATTGAAGATTTTGCATAAGTATGTAAAGAATGCCTATGAAGTGGAGTTAGCTCCTGATTTGGGGATTTCACCCATTTTCAATGTTTGTGACTTGTACCCCTATAAGGGATCATCTCTAGACATAGGTCATTCTACACTTGCAGGTTAGGAGGATGATGATTGGGTGTTTTCCTACCCCAATGCCACTGAAATTGGAAAGTGTATTGGATTGTAAAGTGATCAAGAAGATGAGGAAGGGTAACTACAAGGAATACCTCAAAAAGTGGCAGGGACTACCTAAAGCTAAGGCCACTTGGATGATAGATCTGGACATTCTGAAACATGGGTTGTCCATTGCAGACCTCCTAACTCAAGGGACTTGAGTTATTTTGTCTAGGGGAGTATGGTGTAATGCACCTCCCTTTTTGAATTTTTGGTGTAATTTAGGGTTGTCTTAGGTGTCTTTGTGTGTGTTGGAATAATTTCCAAGGGGTTGGATGAATTTCCAAGTTAATTTTATGTTTGTAAGAGCCTAGATGCTCATTAGATGAATTAGGGTCACTTTGGGCTAATTTGGGAAAAGTTGATATTTTAAGGCAATGTGGGTTTAAGGGATGTTTTAGGACCCTAAATATCCTATCTAGGGTCATCAAAGTCAAAATCACTCATCAATTTGACAAGGAAAGTCAAAATGCACAAAGTGCAAAAAGTTTCTAGAAACTTTGAAAGTTGTTCGAGCAACTTTTGCAAGAAATGGGAAAATATAGTTAGATTGGTTGTAACTACCCCATGCTCAGTATATGAGCATGGATTCAATGTTTTGGAATGGTTAATGAGATTTTGGATTGCAACACTTATTTCTGACACCTTTGTATGGATGACTATAACTGTTTACTAGCATTCTTCATTGTTTCTTTGCTAATGTATGATTGTGTATGGATTGGTAGACCAGATCGGGTCCCATGGAAATTGAATAATTTCAATTCTCTTTCATATGAATTAGATATTTTTCTTTGATGTTCAATAGGTGCAAAGTTATAAGTTTTTTTAGTTCACTGGTCTGACAAAGACAATATAGTGCTACCTAATTAGAAATGGCTCTACCCTAAAATCCCACCAGTAGAATTGACTAAAACCATGGGGGAAGTAGGGTTAGAGTTTGTAGATAGGTTTTTTTTTCTTTCTTTGCAGTTTTAGTGGATCTCCTAGGCAAAATACAAAGCCCTATGGATGACTAGTGAATCTAGGTGAGCCAAGACAGGGGAAGAAAGGGTTTGATCGAGCCCTCATAATCTTTTTGGAAGCACTTAGTGGAATTTTCAGATGCATTTGATAGTCTCCAAAAAGGATTCAAAGGTGGAATGAGGTGAATCAAAGTTTGGGGATCATTTTGTTAATTATTTATGCTAACTGGTCCAGAGGCCTAATTAATAGGCTAAAATCTAGGGCATGTAAGAAACTAGGGTTATGAGTGCTTTCAGAGGTCAAGTTTTTAGATTCTAATAGTGTTGGTTGATACCTTGAATATTGTCAAGTTTTTGTGTGGGTTAATCTAGGAATTTTGTGAGTAATAGGCCTAACACTGTGAAAATAGACTTACCAGGGAATGGGCAATTAGGCCTCCTAGTGAAATATTGACCAATTGGATTGGTAGAGAGTCTTGAAGTATTGGGATAAGTTTAGAATGACCTAGGATGGGTCAGGGAGATTGATAGGAGTCTTGGTGAATGTGTGGAAAGATCCTACGCAGATATTTGGCATTCTAGGAGGAGTTCTAGTAGAGATACCTAGGTATTTGGAAGACTAATTGGATTAGTCAAGCCTAGAAACTTTGGAATCTTCCAAAGACCAACTATACCTTGGAGGAGAAGTTGGTAGGGAGGGTCTTGGAGAACCTATTTGAGGGAAGACTCAACAAAGAACAACCATTCGATGGTTGGGTTACACCAAAGAGCGTCTTGGAGTGAGGAAGAATTCTAGGGTACTAAATCCTCTGCATCATTTTTCAAAGATTTCTCATTTCATTCCTTGTAATAAGACATCATATATGGTACATATAGCCGATGTTTTTTACAAGGACACTGGTAGATTCCATGGATTACCTAAGAGAATTATTTAAGATAGGAATACTAAGTTTCTTGTATATTTTTGGAGGAAACTTTGGAAACTTTGAAGGAAGATTTACACATAATTGAAGCTTAGTTCTACATTTCACCCACCAACTGATGCACAAACTGAAGTTTTTAATAGAAGTTTGGGTAGTCTATTGAGATGATTGGTTGGTTGGAAAGTAGGTGATTAAAATATCTCTTCTATCTAGGAAAATTTAATGTGGTGTGACCTTAGGTTTCTTCTCTAGACCCAAATTGGATCAAAAGAGTGCTCTACACTTTCAAAAGATCCTGCAAACAATCGTCAAATACACTATCCTCATAGAGGATGCTAAGGCTACTTTAATAGGAAGTGACTATTACTTGATTTTAACACAAATAGGAACCTAAGTGTTTGAATGGGGATGGAAAGGTTCCATACAATTCAATAATCTCTAAAAAAATTTATTTGTTACCCTTTTTAAAAAGTCTAAGAACTTAAACTACAATTCTATCTTATAAGCCTTCCTGGCTTGTAGCCCTATTAAGAGAGTTTTTAGGACTTATTTTAGATACTTACCAAAGGACCTATCAAACAAAGATTATATCTAGACACCCTTTACAGAGTTATATCAAAACCAAAAATCATAGAATCCCAAATACAAAGGAAGATACTGAATGCTTACGATTGCAATAGACCTAATTAGGCCTAAAAGGGTTTATTTGTTCTAGAAGTCTTCACCATTTGAAATCCTCAAGAAAGCCACCACTTGGAATTTTTAAAGGGATCCCCTTAGAGAACACAATCCACCATTATATTGAGTTTATCCACCCCTAAAGTGTTGCTTGGCCTAGGGCTTACAAGTAAAAATAGTAGATCCATTCCCTTGCTTCCGAGCTTCTGGGATCCTATATTAAATTTTCCCTACTTTCATTTACCTATGGGAAAAGGAATTCCCATAGTGGAAAGGAAATTTAGGGCATGATCTCTAAAAACTACCTATCTAGGAAGGGTTTTTGTGCACCCGAGAGATATTTGTTGATAATTTTTTATTGTGATCTTAGAAACACTTAAAACTAATTGCATATATTCCTTAAATGGTCTTAGATTCCAATTAATCCATTCATTTTATTCTTTCAATCCGTACCAAACCACACACGTTTAGTTTGCAGAAAGAAGTTAGGGAAAATAGGGAATTTTATTGATTCTGTAATTTAAATTTACATCATCTTGTCTTCCACACACCTTAAAGGGCTTATGAAGACTTTAAAAAATGAATCCAACCAATTTTTTAAGTTTTTGACCATTGGGAGGAAATTACATTATGTTTATAACCTTTTTGTAAAAGTTTCTTAACAACTTTTCTTGCTTTGTGCAACTTTTGGCATTTCTTGCAAAAGTTCACTTTTTCCCTAATAGGACCTAAGTATAAGATCATTTCAATAATTATTAACACAAAAAATGACCAAAAATCCTAAGAAAACATCTATACTATTCTAAACACAAAACGTGCCAATTGACCATAGTCAAAACCCAAGGTTTATAAAGACACCAAGGGTAACTAGTTCTTACAAGTTGGCTTACAGAAAACTCTTGAAATGATCTTGATGACACTTAGGCATGGAGGCCCTTGGGTGAATCCTTTGAAGACCCTAGGAGGATGATTCCTTTGAAGAGTGGAGGGAAGGTGCTCGTGCACCATACTCCCTTGTTTTGAAAACTCAAGTTTGACTTGAGAGCAATTGTTGAAATAAATTTCCATGCTTGTGAATACACTCTTCAGTAATCCATATGGCATCAATGTCAGGTAGCCCATTCAATTTAACCAAGTATTTTGTGTAGGTGTTCTTCCTAGTTTGTTTGACAACTTTGGAGTCAAGAATTTTTTCCAACTGTAATGGTTGGCTTGGTGACAAGTCCTTTATCCATTCTGCCTGTGTATCTTTGTCATCCTTCAAGGAATTATTAGATCCTGCATAACCCTTAAAATGAGTGATATCACAAATGTTAAAGATAAGTGAAATATAAATAATTGGGGGTAACGATATTTCATAATTATTGTCCCCAAAATTTTGAAGTATTTGACAGGGACCAATCTTCCTCATCTGTAGTTTAGTGTGCCCCCTAGGTAGCCTTTCCTTTTTCATGTATGCCCATACTTGATCTCCTTCTTTTAAAATGACATATCTCTTCTTCTTATCTACCTACTCCTTGTACTTTGTAGTGTTCTAATCCAATGAATCACTGACTTGATTATGAATCTTTTTGATCCATGTAGACAACTCTTTACCCTGTGCACTAGTTTTAAATTCACTCAGTAAATTCTCTAAACTCCATGACTCCTCTTGGATGAAATCGATAGTTTACTTGGAATGGTGTCTTCCCTGTTGACTTGTTTACTGAATCATTGAAAGAAAATTATGCTTGAGGGAGGATAGCATCCCAAGTCTATCCATACCTTTTTTTTAGACACCTTAGAAGGTTTCCTAAGGACCTTTTTACAACTTTAGTCTACCCATGTATTTGCGGATGGTATGCAGAACTGAATGACAAGCTTGTTCCCAAATTTTTGCAAAGGGTTCTCCAAAAATGCCCTTGGAATTTCACATTTCTGTCTGAGATAATGGATGTTGGAAATCCACAAATCCTGACTACCTCTTTGAAGAAAAAGTTAGCAATATGAGAAGCATCATTAGAAACTTTACAAGAAACAAAATGAGCCATTTTACTAAATCTATCAACAATAACAAAGATGCTATCAAATCCCTGTTTATTTCTTGGAAATCCTAGGACAAAGTCCATACTCACATTGTCTCATGGTTTTGGCAAAAGTGGGAGTGGTTGATAGAGACCATGATTACTCCTAACTCCTTTGGCTCTTTGGAAAATAGTGCATGTCTCAAAACAATTTCTGACATCAGTGGGTAGTTTAGGCCAATGATAGTTTCTACTTATGAGTTCAAGTGTCTTATCAATCCCAAAATGATCCCCTAGTGTGGCACAATTATTTTCTCTAATCATATTTCCTCTCATAGAGAATTTAGGAATATAAAGTTGACCCCCTTTAAACAAAAGACCATTCTGCAATAAATATTCTGAATAAGTAGTGTTATATGCATCTAAGAGAGTAGAGAAAACCTTGTAGATATCACCAAATTTTGAATCATCCTTGTATAGGTGCTTAAGGGAATCAATTACCATGCTATAGAACTGTACTTCTTCAACCAAAATCACTCTTCTACTAAGAGCATCTGCAACTTTGTTTGAGGTTCCTTTCTTATGCTTTATAGAGAATGTGAATGCTTATAGTTGTTCAACCCATTTCATGTTCCTACAACTTAACTTGTCTTGATTGTTAAGAAAACTTAATGCATGATTATGTGTAAAAAAAACTTCCTTTGGTAGAAAATAGTGCCTACATTTCTTGAGGGCTTGAACCATAGCATAAATTTCTAGGTCATATGTACTGTACTTTTTATTGGCCTCAATCAAATTTTTAGAGAAGAAATCCATCGGTCTTCCATCTTGACTAAGGACTGCACCTATGGCTGGATTGCTAGCATCTATCTCTACTGTGAAAAACTTGTTGAAGGTAGGTAGTGCCAAGATAGGATATTGTGCTACTCTTCCCTTCAAATACTCAAAAGCTATCTACTTGGTTTGTCCACTAAAATTTGATTTTCCTACCACCTTTGATGGTAACAAGTAGAGGTGCATAGATATGACTAAATTTTTTGACAAATTTCCTATAAAAGGTAGCCAGTCTATGAAAGCTCCTGACTTCTCTTGGTGTTTTTGGGGCTAGCCAATTGATGACAGCCTCTACATTTTTTAGGATCCATTTTCAAACTACCCTTGCAGATGACAAAACAAAGGAATGTCAACTCTTATTACATAAATGCACATTTTTCTAGGTTGATAGACAATTTATTTTTTATGTATTCTTTGGAGAACTAGTTCCAAGTATCTCACATGTTCTTCTTTGGTCTTACTAAAGATCAATATGTCATCCAAGCAAACTACTACAAACTTTCCTATTAAATCATGAGGTACTTCATTCATTAGCCTCATGAAAGTGCTAGGAGCATTACTAAGACCAAATGACATCACAAACCATTAATTTAATCCCTTAGTGGTTTTAAATGTAGGTTTTCCACTAATCTAGAGGCCTTATCCTTATTTCATGATAGCCTGATTTGAGGTCTATCTTGGAAAAATAACATGCTCCTCCAAGTTGGTCTAGTAGATCCTCTATTTTTTGTATAGGGAATCTATATTTGATTATTATTATTTTTATTTCCCTAGAGTCAGTGCATAGTCTCCATTTTCTATCCTTCTTAGGGTCCAAAACACTTTGGACTGCACAAGGGCTAAGACTCTTTTTTATGAGTCCTTTGGTCAACAATTCACTAATTTGTTTAGTGATCTCTACATTCTGATTAGGGGTGTGTTGATATGCAGATTTGTTGGGTAGGGAAGAACCTGGAATGAAATATACAATGGTGGGAGTCCATCCGGTGTGTCTCCTACAACTATTCCCTTATACTTTTGTAGTAGACTGTCTACTTCGTCAGATACTTCTTGGTGCACTATTTTATCCTTTGGTTTAAGGACTAGACAATATCCTACCTCTGAATCTTGGATAGTACTGATAATTTCTTATTCTCCTACAAGAACAAATAATTTTTCTTTTGGTTTTTCTTGTTGAGGATCAGGAAGATGGAGAAGATTGTATTTATGACCACCGTGATTGATTTGATACCTGTTTGTGACTACATCTTGTTTAGCTTGAAGATCATGCTGTCATGGATTTTCTAACAAAATGTGACAAACATCCATATCTACAACATCACAAAGGACTCTCTCCATATAGTCTTTGATGGAAAAATCTACACAAGCTTGTTTATTTATAAGGGTTTGTTTTCCTTTTGTCAACCAAGAAACATGGGAGGGATTTTGGTGGGGTAGTTTCTCCAATTTTAATTTATCTACCATCTCCCTAGATACAATATTTTCAGTAGAACCGGAATGAATAAATAACTTGCATAACTATACATGGCTCTTGGATTTGGTTCTAAAGAGATTCTTTCTTTGAGGAGGCACCACTGGTATTGGTTCTTGGATTAGGGTCCTCTTCATCATGAGGCATACTCCTTCTTCTCCAGTACAGTCTCTCACACTGTCAGCATCATCTTCTTGCACTAGGTTGGCCCTCTTTTCACCTTGATTATTTTATCTATTTTTGTCTAGACACCTATTGGTGTAGTGGCCTGTTTGATTGCAATTATATCACTTGATTTTTTCATTGTTTCTTCCTCCATTTCTTACCCTACCATTTCCTCTTCTTCCTCTATATCCACCACTTGAACTACTTTCTCCTTCAGTGTTCTCTTTATTGGATTCTCCTTGTGGTCTATTACTTTGTCCTCTTCCTCTAATGTTTCCTCTTCCTCTATCAATATTACCTTTTTCTCTACCACTTTGTTCATTTTTTTCTTCTTCTGAACTTCTCTTCTACCTTTAGGGCCAATTGGTAGCACTAGTTTACTATGGTAGGGCTTGTTAGGATAAGCTCATCTTGAATTTAAATTCTTAGTGATTTCATATATCTAGCAAGCTTTAGACATTTTGGTTCAGCAAGCTTGGTTTTTATCACCAATTTCTGAAATTCTTTAGTGTAGGTTGAGATATCCATCCCTTTTTGTCTTAGAATCATCCTTTTCTTATGAATTTGAACTTCATAATCTTCAGGGACATAAGTTTCCCTGAGTAGGGCCACCATTCTCTTCCATGTGGTTACTAGATTATTTCCTTTCTTCACCTTGTCATCTTGAGTGAAGTTCCACCATGTGGGTGAACCTTTGAGCTTTGACTTAGAAATCTTCACCCTATGGTATTTAGGGATGTCTTCACAATCAAACAAACTGTTTAGGGCGTCCACCCAATCCATTGCAACATCTCGGTCCATCTTCCCATTGTATGTAGGCAACTCAAGCTTGGTATCCATGGTTCTCCTCTCCATATATATTAGAGTGTTCATAAGTAGTCTCTGGATGGAAAGGTTCCATAGAATACAACTATCTCTAAAAGAAATGATTTGTTACCCTTGTTAAAGAGTCTAAGAACTTAGACTGCAATTCTGGCTTATGATCCTTCCAGGCTTGTAGCCCTATTGAGTGATTTTTTAGGACTTACTTTAAATAATTGTGAAAGGACCTATAAAAAACCGATTAGATCTAGACACCCTTTAAAAATTTATATCAAACCCCAAAAGCATAGACTCCCAAACACAAAAGAAGATACCAAATGCTTATTGTTGCAATAGACCTAATTAGGCTAAAAAGGGTTGATTTGTTCTAGAAGTCTTCACCAGTCAAAATCCTCAGGAAAGAAACCACTTGTAATTTTTAGAGGGAACCCCTCACAGACCAAAACCCACCATTGTATGGAGTTTGTCCACCCCTGAAGTGTTTCATCTACATCATTCTTCTCTGGACTAAACCAAGCACATAGAGATGCTTGGCCTAGGATTTGCAAGTAAAAATAGTAGATCCACTCCCCTTCTCCCAAGCTTCTGGGATCCTATAGTAAATTTTCCATACTTTGATTTACTTGAGGTACAAGTAATTCCCATGGTGGAGAGGCAAGTTAGGGTATGGTCTCTGAAAATTTCCTATCCAGGAAGGGTTTTTGTGCACCCGAGGGAGATTTGTTGATAAATTTTGATTTTGATCTTAGAAACACTTCAAATAAATTGCATCTATTCATTAACTCATCTTAGATTCCAATTCATCCACTCATTTTCTTCTTTCAATCTATACCATATCGTACATGTTCAGTTTGCAGACACAAGTTAGGGAAAATAGGGAATTTTATTGATTCTCTAATTCAAACTTACATCATCCTCTCTTCCACCTACCTGAAAGAGCTTATTAAGACCTTCCCCAATGGATCCAACCACTTTTTAAAGGTTGTGACCATTGGGAGGCAATTACATTATGTTTAGAAACTTTTTGTAAAAGTTTCTTAACAACTTTTCTTGCTTTGTGCAACTTTTTGCATTTCTTGCAAAAGTGCACTCTTTTCCTAATACTAAGATCCTAGGGATTATTATTAACACAAAACATGACTAAAAAGCCTAAGAACACACCTAGATTATACTAAACACAAAAAATGCGAATTGACCATAGTCAAAGCCCAAGGTTTATAAAGACACCAAGGGTGACTAGGCCTTACAAGTTGGCTTATTGAAAACGCTTGAAATGATCTTGATGACCCTTAGGCATGGATGCCCTTGGAATAATCCTTTGAAGAACCTAGGAAGATGATTTTTTTGAAAAGTGGAGGGAAGGTTCTCCTACACCAGTAGGTAATTGGGATTTGGTTTTGGCACAAGCAGAGTTTTTTTATAATAATTCAGTGAATAGAAGTACTGGGAGAACACAATTAGAGATTATTTATGGTTTACATCCTAAAGGAGTAAAATAACTAATGGATATAAGTGTTTAATAAAAGAGGAGTGTTGAAGAAGAATAGTTTACCGATCAAATGAAGGATTTATAGGATAGATTTAAGAAACATTTGGAAGGCATGAATATTGTATAAGGAGAGGAATGATGGGAAGAGGAAATATAAGTGTTTTGAAGTTGGTGGTGAAGTGATGTTTTTTTCTGAGAAAATATAGTTTTCCAATTGGTACCTATAGTAAGTTGAAGATGAAGAAGTTTGGACCTTGTAGGATTTTGAGAAAGTTTTATTCAAGGAATGCTTATGAAGTTAAGTTACCATAGGTCATGGACCTATCAAGTATATTCAACATAGCAGACTTGTATGAATATCATGAATCAAATAGCAGCAAGGGAGATGGATTAGAGAGTGAGTTTTAGTATCCTAAGAAGCAGAAGGAGGAGGTTGAAAAAATCTTTGATACCATAATTGGTTGGAGCACTAGAGGAAAATAGTATGAGGAATATCTTGTTAAGCAGAAGAACATACTAGTTGAGGATTATTTATTGATTTCTCAAGTGTAGTTAAATTGATTGGGTTTTCCTTCATCTTTGCAAAGTGAGAGGCTCAATTTTAAAATAACCAATGGTGTCTGATGCATGCAAATATTGGGTTCAGTGAAATTTAGCATCAACCAAAAAAGTCAATTTTTTTTTTCCTGGTCTTTTGTTTTTTTATTTCTCATCGTGGTCCAGTCCTTTAGATCCTTGGCAGTTGTGGTGATGGATTCATGTTCTAGAAATCATTAGGAATATTTTCCTATGATCACAATGCATTTGAAGCATCATGTGTAAAGTTATGTTTGAATGTTTGGGTGTGTTTAGAATATGTTCTTCATGTTCTTGCACCAGTCAGTGTTTGATCCTTGGTTGGATTTCCTTGATCGGTGGTGATGATGGCCCATTTTCCTATGTAGCTACATGTTTGGCCAGCTTGTTTGTTTCACCACTCCTTGTTATTTATTCATTGGTTTAAGAGCTTTGATTGGAGGCCTGCTAGAGTTAGATGGTAAAAGTTTTTGTTTCTCTAGGGAAATGTAATATTAAGGCCAAGCTCTTAGGTTGCAATCATGTATTTACATTGGGTCTCAGTCCTTGTTTTTGGGGAAGGAAGTCATATATTGAAGGCAGTAAGTTAGAGTTTTGAAGAAGGTTTTTTATAGAAATAGGTTGGAAGGATAATTAGGTTTCTTTATAATAAGCCCCTAGCATTTGAGATGGGCAATTTGACTACTATTTCATATTTTTGTAATTGTTTTACCTATTAGTGAAATGGTCGCATGTGTTTTCCATACTCTAGATCTATGTATTTGATTCTTCAAATATTTGAGTTTCTGTTGTGTAAATCTTGCTAAAAGGTTAGATAGTTCATCTCTCTCTCTCTCTCTCTCTCTCTCTCTCTCTCTCTCTCTCTCTCTCTCTCTCTCTCTCTCTCTGCAAAGAAGGAAGTCCAAGAGATAGGATATCAACTTCATAACACTTAAACTTAGGGCTTACTCCAATCCAACTCCACCAACCTTCTAGAAGTATGGATTCCTTAGTTTATATGGGTTTCTTATAATTATCTTATCCCAATAGACTCTTCTAGGATTTGTACACTCGCTCTCTCTCAACAGAAAAGGAAGTCCAAGAGATAGGATATCAACTTCATAACCCTTCAACTTAGGGCTTACTCCAATCCAACTCCACCAACCTTCTAGAAGTATGGATTACTTAGTTCCTAGGGGTTTCTTAGACTTCTCTTAACCCAATAGACTCTTCTAGGCTTTGTACAAGATCTTCCCAATTTTGGCTAATATGACACCTTCCCCAAACTAAGCCAAAATGTGGAAATATTCACCAATGACTGAAACCAACCTACCCAAGGGTAGAATAACCTTCCTTCAGGTCTATGGATATGGATTCACACAACCATTTGACTCCTCAACTCTCACAATAACAAGATCTCTTGCTGACCTATGAATCCTTATAGTCTTTTCCAAGAGGTTTTTCTCAGACAACTTTTGATCATGGAAGGAAAATATTGAATGAAGGATTCTTTTGAGTACCCTATATTAAGCTACTAAAATAACCAAACTCTAAAAGTCAAACTCTACTGCCGCAATACTAAACCCTCACAAACTTCAGAGACCTAATTGGCCAGATTAGGCTTGTATTACAAAGCAAGTTTTTAAGGATGGGTTCACAAAATGGATGCAGGGTTTGGTAAGTATTCTCCTATCTCAAAATGGTCTAAAACACCCTTTTAATTTTTCCCTCCAATAAAATTACTTGACTGCACATACTTGACTGGTTAAATACATAAGGATATTTAGCTTAGGGCTTAATTCCAAAAGGACCATAACTCCAGATCTTAGCCTGAGCCTCTAGAATAATTACAAGTACATCCCTAACTTGAATTTTCCAAGTGGCCATGAATTTCCATGGGATAAAAGTCAAGTTAGAGGTACATTTAGAAAAGAGGCCTAGTTTTAAGGCTTTCCTAGACTATATTCACCAATTTTTTTATAACTTGGACAAATCAAATCGAAATGAAACAAAATAAAATTCTACAGAGAGAAGATTCACTAGGCTATCTGCACATGGTAATAATTTATTCCTACCAATATATACACATCTATAGATAGAGTAAATCCTCAGGAAATCTTATTCTTTTTATTCAAAACTGCATCAAAACTCTATACCCATCCTCCAACCTTGTTGGATAGGATTGAACATGTTAAAATACCTTAATTCCATGGATCTAACTGACCCATGGATGGTTATCGCCGCTGGAAACCAAATCCATTGGAAACCAAATTCAAAATTCTCGAGAAACTTTGGGGAAAATTTGCTCAAGCAACATTTTGACAACATTGTGATTTTTGCATTTTTCAATATTTTTGACCCAAATGACTTGGAGTGGATTCCTATCACCTATACATAAAAAATTATGATCAAAATAATCTTAAATCAATGGGACCAAAATGAAAACTCCTAAAACACTTAAAATAGCTAATCACACCTATAAAATGTAAATTCAAGATCCATGTGGTCTAAGGTGTCCCCAAAGTTTATATATGTACTTTAGGGATCCTTGAGCACACAAAGTGGATCAAAAAAAATGGAGGATGATCCCAAGGATCTATCCTTTAATTATAATAAAAATAACATCATAGAATGTAACCAAATGTAGTGAATGCACTAGGTACCCTGCACCATATTCCTCAAGACAAAAGAGCTCAAGTATCTTGAGTTGGAATATCTTCAAGTTGAAAGCCTACCTTTTGAATAGCTTCAGGGGTCATCCAAGTGGCATCGTCTAGAGGATGATTTTTCCATTTGACCAAAAACTCATAGTAAGTGTTTCTCCTTATTTTTTTACTCACCCTCTTGTCTAGAATGCACTCAATCTTAGGAATGGATGATGTGGGAAATTTGTTCATCTCTTTTTCCTATGGAGGATATTGATCACCTGTAACACAAACATCACTAATAGGACCTTTAAATTCATAAATATCAGCAACATTGAAGATAGGAGATAAACCAATATGAGAAGGTAAGTCAATCTTGTAAGCATTGTTTCCAGACTTCTTTCAAATTTTGAAAGGAGAAAGTATCTTCATCACGAGTTTAGTATACTTCTCCTTAGGTAAATTTTCCTTCTTGAGATGAATCATCACCATAACTCCTACTTTCAATCACAATTCTCTTTTCTTCTTATCTCCATGTTGTTTATAGTTAGTAGAAGTATGTTGCAACTTTGGATGCACCTGTTCATGGATATCCTTTATCACTTTAGCAAAATCTTCTACCAGGGTGTTGGTTGTATTTCTAGTTTTGATGTCTTCCCAGTAAATTTTGTTGTTCTCATGCCTATCTTTCCTCATAAATCAAAATCCTCTCTCAAATTGCAAAAGATCCCTATGAAAATTGTAGTTTCTAGGTCAAAATCAAAGAGAAGTGTCAAAAACCCTAAGCCCTAGTTCATTATGCTCAAAAATGGAAAAAAACCCTAGTTCTCTGAAATATCTTATGTTTTGAAATTACTATAGAGAGTAACTTAAAATCTATTAAGTCATGTGCAGATTTCCACATTTTACGAGGTCACAAAGTCTCCTTATATTTTCATAATATTCAAAGCTTTCTCTTGACTTAGAAATTCCCTTCAGTCGCACTATCTCCGTAAGAAAAGCATATTCCAAATACGATTAGGATATTTGGCGACAACTGTTGATTCAGATCAAGATCCTGTGGTAGTTGGTGTTGGAGATTTTCTTCTATGCAAATTATTGATTGTATGTTTGTCATTGATGACAACATATAATATACAGAAGTATCATGTAAGAAATTATCAATACAAATTTTTTGGAGCCTTGCGTGTTTATTTCCATGGTGTAGACATGTTCTAGTTAATATGTGCAATCAGACAGATTAAGAGATGCAATTTTAGTGGAGATATGTTAATCTATTTTGATAGTTACAGTGTTTGAAGATTATCTATGAACAGCCTACGTAATTAAATTGTTTCTTGAGTTGTGCCTATCTTTTGGATATGCATGCTTGTATTCATGTTAAGTTATGAGTTAACGATAATTATCTAAAGGGGCTAAATGTATTCTAACAGAAGCGGGATGATTGAGTCAATTTGGTAGAGCCAACTATGTGAAGCATTAAGTCTATTTAGTTTGAGTTGTGTGGTTCTAATTAAGTTGCATGCTTGATTTGGCTGACTAAACAAGTATTGAAGGGACTCTTAAAGCTGACTAAGATCACATCTTTTAGGGAAGATACTTATAGTAGTTCATTTGATGAACGCTAAGTGTGAATGATAAGAGGAGAGATAGAAAAAGTATAGAACAAAATGTCCATTGTTTAGGGATAGTAAAGACATTTCATTCATCAAGAAAAGATCTATGTGAAGAAGAAGTGAAAGCATACAATACACTAGAGCTGATCAAGACAATAGGTCTACTCAAACAGTTCATTTATCAGATATAGTGCATATATGTTTTACTGAAGGTTGCAGCCTTCATCATTGTAGCAATGAGCTTTTTGGATAGTGAGTCCTCACCCCTAATAGGGTTATTTATAAAATATTCCTAATAGGGTCCGAACCTTAATCAAGTCACTGTACTTATTTCATTTTAAAGATCAACTCCTAACAGGGTTGTAATATCTTCTAACAAGGATTATTATACTCAAGTACAGTTCTTTGTGGGTGCTAATTCCCACCGGGGTTTTTACATATTTGGTTTCCCCATAAACAAAATTGTTTTGTTCTATCTTGTGTTATCTAAATGTGTTAATGCTTAATTTTATTTTGTAATTAATTGGAGAAAAGAATTAAACTAGTTGATAACTGATTCATGCCCCCCTCTCAGTTATCCCTTGGTACTATTCCAACAGTCGGGAAGTCTCATGATGTAACCCTAGGTTAGTAAATTATCTCCTGACATCGAGATTACTTAGTCACCTTATCGCCAGATATGGACCATGGTCCAAGAAGGGTTAGCTCATGGTTAAGTCAGGGATTAGTGATCAATTTTAAATTCCAAGCATGTTCAGTTAATCTAGTGGCTATCGTTATGCCTTTATGAGAAAGCTGCAGTCAAGTTATGTTTAAGGCATTATGATAGTGTGCCACATGTCCCTGGTGGGCCCAGATGAAGTTCAAAGTGGTCTCCTTAGTCACATATTTTCTAGATATGGATCAAAAATTTAATATGAGTTAAACTCATTTCAGTCACCCAGTCTCTGGATTAAACTACAGTTAAGCAGAATGTCTCGCGACTTTGAGATTACTCTATCACTGAGTCTCTAGATTGTCCATGGTTAATGGTGAGTTATCTCAAAGGTCATAGCTGACATCAGTGATAGAGATGAGTGGGAAGTTGTGAATAAATGACAGGGTGACATGTGTCTAGGTGGGCCTAGAAATGATATGCTTGGTCGCTAGGTCTCTAGATGAAACCATGATTAAGAGAAATGTTTGGTGACTAAGAGATAAGAGGAAATTGTGTAACCAAATTTTTCTTGAGGGTTAAGCCTGAGTTAGAGGTAAAGATAAAGAGTGGAAGAGTAGAAATGCGACATGTGATAGTAAGTGGGCCCATATTTGTGTGCTTAGTCACTGGGTCTGATAAGAAAACCCAAATATTCCAATCGGTTCAGTGATTATGAGGTTGCTTTGTCGCTAGGTCTCCAAAGGAAATGGAATATTCTCTCATCATGAGGTGATTTACTGAGATTCATTTGACCAAATGAGGATCATGTGGTAGTCACTGAGTCTCATGATGAGATCAAAGTAAAGGAAAATTTTCAATGACTTGGAGACATAGAGAAAGAAGATAACCTGAGTGAAAGGTTAAGTTATGATGATGAGGTCAGTTCCCAGGTACATATTAAAGATGGATCAACTGGTGTGTTTTAAAAGGATATTCAAATTCAAATTTGGGTCATTGATTGAGCTATCCTGCACCACCTATGACTGTTAATGTTTAAATTCAAAATTTCAAGAGATCTGATTCTTAGAGTCTATGGTAGTGGCATGATTTTTTGAGATGTAGACACAAGGATAGGTCGATCCAACTTCTGAAAAGTCACATTAATGGAAATGGGAGTGACATGCAAATCATGGTTGATATTTTGAGTGTCTCTCAAGAGAATTAATGAGTAGAAATTGATTGCAAATATGACTGATGTGTCCTCAAACATTGTTTCTAGTGATAAAAGGTTGAGATATAAAGAATTTAACAACTCGTGGTGATGGTTAGTGATAGATTTGTTTCAATATCGGTAAAGAAAATATAGATTAACCTGCACCAATCAAATGCTTGGACCAATGACAAGGAAAATTAGATAGGGTTTTAGAATGGGTTCTTCTAACAAATTCCAAAGGATTTGAAGACAACATTTATGAGCTTAGATATTTTATCTATCTTTCTGTTTCAGAAGAAAATTGAATTTTGTCTTCTTGAGTTTTAGGGTTAGGTCAAAATCATCCCAAGCTTGTTGCATACTTATCTCTTAAGGATTCCAAGATTATTTTGGGCTATATATGCTTGTTCTAGCATTTTTTAAATGTTGTTGAATTTATACTGCAAGGCAGGCTTCTAATTTTGCATACTCTTTTAGCTTTTAGTGTGGATATATTGAAATAGGACATATTAATGAAATACCATGCAGTTTCCTGTCCCATGTTATTATTGTCTATTTATATTCCTGTGTATGACTCTTGTATGTTTAATTTGTAAGGCATCTTAAACATACCGGTTACAAGGTAACTGTCTAATTTCTTGTCAGTTTCTTTCAAGGAGAAAACTAAGTTTCATGAGTGATTTTACAGGGTTAATCATTAATGTGAGGATTTGATACAGTTGCGTGGAAATGATAAGATAGTTTTTAAGGAATTCAATCTGAGTTGCATATATTTTGTAAGGCATTCTATAGTATTTCCTTAATTTTTTTTTGTGGATTTATGTTTTCATTTTGATCTTTGCCCAAGGAATAGGCTTGGGTCTAGGGTTTTGTGAGCAATTACTTCTTCATCCAAATAAATCAATCAACCAATTACATTCAGTTACTAAGAACACACAAGCTGAGCTCAAGTGGATTTGTATCAGTCGGATACAATTCAGTTTGTTGATTGCTTGAAGAGTGAATCACTAGGTTAACCCTAAATAAAAGGAAGAAGGAAGAGAATCCTTGTCTTATTGATTTTTTTTATTCTTACAATCATAGTTTATGTCATTAAGCTTTGTATCTAGTTGATTTTGGTCATCTGCAAGGTATTTTATAAGTTGATTCAATAAAAGGTAAATAGAAAATCAGTGTCCACTATAACATATAGTGAATAAATAGTAATCATTTAGAGGTAATACATGCCTGAGCATGTGAAGCTTGAAAAAGGAGGAACTTATCCAATCCTCATCAATTAGGAATTTGTCTTGTCTAAATTAGTATTAGGAGTCATAGTGTTCAAATAATCATTCAAGCACTGTGGTTCATGCAAGAAAAATCCCTAAAAAATTGGCAACTCTACTAGGGATTAGATATAAGAAATCATATTCAAATTCATCCTAAATACTCATGGGCATCAATTCAAATCTTTTAAACCAATTTCAGTTGAGTTAGCCCATCTAAGCCACCTAACAAATTGGTGACTCTACTGGGGGTTAGATATAAGAAATTATATTCAAAGTCATCCTAAAATCTCTGGTGCATCAATTCAAATCTTTTAAACTAGTTTCAGTTGATTTAGCCCATTTGAGCCGCCTAACAAATTGGTCACTCAACTAGGGAATACAGTTTTTACTCAGAACTCTCTGGTATTTACAGTTGAGAGTGCCTATCTAAATCATCCTTATAGTACTCATATTTGAGTTGTGTTCTATCTTTCCCAAACTAGTGTTGGGTGACGACTCTAAAAGTGAAATCTTTGTGATCAGTAGAAAAGTTAAGCACATATTCTTTCAATATTCATACTATGTCAAGGACAAAAGCCAATCCTTAAGTTGAGTTGGATAGTGGTATCCCAGCTACTTCAAGGATGGAAATGTATTAGAGAAATAGGAGAAACCAAGCCCGTATAGATGATCCTTCTCCAAGAAATGAGGAAGAGAGTACTAGAAGAGAGGGTAGTAATCAGTCTAGTCATGAAGGAAACATCTCAGAGTATGAAGAAGCCCAAGAAAGAGGATTAGAAATGTATGCAGTTACTACCACTTCTAGTGAAAGGGAAGAAACAAATACCAATAGTCTAGATTATGAAGTTCCTCCAGATGATTTTGCTAAAAAGGAAAAAATTTTGATGAAGCAATTAGCCCTTGTTCGGCAATTGAAAACAGAAAAAGATCTAAAATGGAAAAAATATGATAAAAAATATGTTGACAAGGTTATAAGAAGACCCTTAAGACATCAAGCTCCAAAAAATGTTGAAATGTCTCATAGGAACCAAGAAATACCATTTACTCATAAGGCTTCTAGTTCACAAGGTGTCAAGGATAAAGGAAAACAAAAACTTACTGAAAAGGATTTTGAAGAACCAAAAGAGTATAGTGTCCTGACAGAACAGATGTCCATGTTAGAAATTTATCTTGAGAGATTAAGAAAAGAAAAAGAAACCATGACAAAGAAGCTGGAGAAAAAATAGGTTGAAGCTGCTACTTTGGAGATAAAGAATAAGATTGATTTCTTGCAATCTTCTATGGATTCTCATGTTGGTGTTGGAAATGCTACATCTTCAAAAGCCAAAGCTTCTACCTTCCAGGATGATGAAAAATTTCAAAGGAGGCCATTACACCCAGAAAGGTACAAACAATTTACTTTTATTGGCATTCTGGGTTACCCTAATGAACTACCTAAAGATATTGCGGAAACTCTCCCAAAGTTTTTAGGAAACAATGTTATTTCTTGTGAAGTGCACTTGAGGAAGTTCATAGATTTTGTAGATGATTTGAATGTCAATCATGAGGATGTCATAATGAATCTCTTTGTTCAATCCCTGGTAGAGGATGCTAGGGAATGGTTTAGAAGTTTTTCTGATGATTCTATGGCATCTATGGATGAATTCATTGATCTTTTCAAAGATTAGTATGCCGACAAGACCAATTAGGGATTCTTATTGAATTAATTCAATAACATAAAGATGAATTATAATTAGGAGGTTACTGAATTCGATACCAGATTTTAGAGAGCTATGGAAAAATTATTTCAAAGGATCAAGCTGGATGAAAAGGTATGTCTAGCTACATACCTAAATGCTTTTGATGCAAAAGTAGGATATGCTCTTAGAGATAAGAATCCTAGAACCCTTACTGATGCATATAAAATAGAAGTTAATATTGAAATGAACAGAAGGGTATTAGGGAAAATGGGTAGCAAAGATGATACTCGTTTTAGTAGGAGTAGCCAAAAGGAGCCTAAAAAAAGAGTATATAAAGCTCCTCAAAGCAATAGACCATCCTATAGTAATACTTACAATCCACATAATAGGATGCAAAATCATCCCTATGGTACTCAATTTAAGGATGGAAAACCTATTGCCCCACCAAGAAAAGATAAACATTAAAATAGGACTCCTAGTCCCTTACATAAGAATATTGTTCATTTGTGCAATGATGAATTCTGGTGTGAGGCTTGTAAAGCTTCAAATAATCCTAATTTTGCACCTTTTCTTTAGATTTAAAAGAAAATGAGGAACAAGAAGAAGATGAAAGTGAGCAATGTGATTACAATATGACTAATGCTTACTAATGTTATTATATGGACTCTGACTGTGAAATAGAAAATCATGATTCATATGGCTCGCAAGCTAGAATGGAGGTTCATCAACAACAAACTATATCAGATAGTGAAGAGGATGAAATAGATGATCAAATAAGATGCTATGCCCAAAATGATCAAGAGTTTCCAATAGTAAGGAAGGTTTCTGATGAGGAAAAAACCAGAATTACTATTGATTTATTGACCAAAGAAAGAAGTAATTATCACCTAAGGAATAGAGTGGTTGGTGGTACTGGTAGTCAACCATCTGGTATTTTTGTAAAAGAATAGAAGGAAGATACCAAGTATGTTTCAAAGAAAGATGGACCTGGGGAAAATCTGGATAAACACAAGGTCAAAATTGTAGGTAAAGTTGTTGAGCCTAGTGTTGTACATGTGGGGAAATCCAAAGTGCAAGAAAACAATGCCGCTTCTCCTAAATTTGAGAGAAAAAAATCAAAGAAAGAAGAACCAAATCTGAATATACAAATAGAGGAAAATAACATTATTGTTGAAAAAAATCTGATTTAAAGTATACTCTAGTTGATATGGGCCAATTTTTGTCTCAAATGAGTGTAAAAGAACACAAAGAAAAGGTTCTATCAGTGTTGAACAATGTGTCTACAATGAAGTTTCAAAGTCTAGAGCATGTTGAAAAGAAACCAAGCAACATGGGAAAGGAACCTGAAGGGATGATTTCTGAGATTCCTTAGATTTTCCTAAATACAACTACCTCTCCAAAAGTTGTTGATCCTTTCTTTCTAACACTGGTCATTAATGGTAAGATGTTGAAAATTTGTATGATTGATTCAGGAGCATCAAACATTTTCATGCCAGTTGAAATCATGAAGTCCATGAAATTGCAAGTTGATACTCCTCATAGGAAATGTCAAGAAATAGACACAAGAGAGATTCCTATTATTGGTACCATTGAATGTATGCCTTACAAGTTAGTAGTATGCCTTGATGTGGTTTTGACAATGAGTGTTCTAGTAGTTGATATTCTACCACATTATGGAATTCTATTTTCCACAAAAAATGGAGTGCTTCAATGGGAGGCAACATACAATGTGATTTATCATATGGTACATTCAACATAGCTGGGAACAATGTTAAAGTGTATAGAGAATGTCGATAAACTCATATGATTGAGTGGTATGAAGAAACTAACATGACTTGTTGTATAGATATGGATATGGAGAATTTCAGAGTACGATGGAGTGCCCATCAATGTGAAGATGTTGATCCTATGGTAAAGGAGTTGATTGCACATGAAAATGTCTTATGGAAAATGTATTTTGATTGAGCCTGTTCTAGAGAAGGGTCAGGAGCTGGTTTACTACTCATATCTCCATCAGGCACTACTTTCAAGTATTCTTTCTTGCTAGATTTTTAATGTACAAACAACACAGTGGAATATGAAGCTTTGTTCTTAGGGATAGACATTGCTTCTAAACATGGAATAAAATGTCTAAAAGTTTATGGTGACTCAGAATTAGCAGTAGACCAAGTTAGGTCCAAATATGTACTAAAGAATGATAGATTAAAAATGTATAAAAATGTATAAGCATGCAATTTGGGACCAAATTGAAATTTTTTATGCCTTCAATATTAATTGGATAGAAAGGTCCAAAAACATTATGGTAGATTTCTTAGCTAATGTTTCTTTGAAAACTGATGACTTGACCTTAAGTGGGGTATCAATAGTTGAAGTCAAGACAAGACAAGTTGTCCCTGATAATATTTTCAACTGGAAAGTATTTGAATATGACCAAGATATTCTTAGATTTATTGAAGGCTTAGATAATTATGAAAATCAGCTTATAGACTGTAATTCTTTAGTTGAGACGATTGATGGAAAGAATATTGTTCTTGGAAGTGAGGTTGTCCAATTGAGTTCCAATCAAATCCCTAGGGGTTTGGTTGAACTTGAGGCATTGTTTAGTAGTCAAAGTGATCACTCAACAAAGATAAGCAATGCTAAGTTTGAATAGTTGGAGGAGATAAATTTGGGATCAGAAATGACTCCTCAAATAGTTTATATTGGAAAATGATTAGATTCCCATGTCAGAACAAATCTGATAAAAATATTGAGAATATATAAGCATGTGTTTGCATGGTCATATCAAGATATAAGATCTTATAGGGAAGATCTTTTATAGCATTAAATACAATTGAAATCAGAGGTGAAACCATTCAGACAAAGATAGAGACCTATTAATCATTTGTTGGCTCCCAAGATGCAGCAAGAGTTGATGAAGTTAAAGGATGCAGGGATTATTCAGCACATTAGACATTCAACATGGGTCTCAAATTTAGTGCCAGTAAGGAAAAAGAATGGTGACATTAGATTGTGTGTTTATTTCAGGAACCTGAACATTGCATCTCTCAAAGACAATTAATCTCTACCTAACACGGAGGCAATGTTCCATAAGGTAATTGGTTCTGAGTTGCTGTCAATGATGGATGGTTTCTTAGGCTACAATCAGGTTTTAGTGAAGGAATTAGAGAAGTTCAAGATGACATTTACTACTCCATGGGGGACTTATGTCTATATTAGAATGCCATTTTGACTGATAAATGTAGGAGAAAATTTTTAAAGAGCCATAGAGGTTGCCTTTAAGGAATTTATTGATTTATTCATGGTTATTTACCAAGATGACTTAACTGCATATTCTAAAAAAGCCGAGGATCATTGTGAACACTTAGGGAAAAATTTTAATAATGCTTTGGAATATCGTGTTTCATTGAATCCTAGAAAATACCATTTTGTAGTACAAGAAGGGAAGTTGCTAGGACATATAGTGTCCAAGGATGGAGTAATGATTAATCCTAAAAGAATTGAAGCTATCCAAAGGGTCACTATTCCAAAAAAATTAAAAGGTGTTCAGTCTTTCTTAGGAAAGATATATTTTGTAAGAAGATTCATAGAAAATTTTGTAGAAATTGTCAAGCCAATCATCAAGCTTTAAAGAAAGATGCAAAAATTTAGTGGAATGAGGAAGCTCAGGTAGCATTTGAGAGAATAAAGAAAGAAGTATAGGAGGCTCCTATTTTGAAAACACCAGATTATAGCAAGCCTTTTTCTTTATTTTCATTTACATCCTTTCATACAGTTGTTGTTGTTTTACTACAAAAGGTTGAAGAAGGTTTTGAACATCCAATAGACTTTTATAGTAAATCTCTCCAGGTCACAGAGCTAAATTATGAGATGATGGAGAAGAAAGAATATGCCCTAGTAAAATCTATAAAATCTTTTAGAAAATACTTGGTTTGTGCTAAGGTGCAAGCATATGTTCCTCATTCAAAAGTAAAGGATATTCTTACTTAGTCAGAAGTGACAGGTAAGAGATGTAAGTGGATAAGCAGAATTCAAGAATTTAAATTATAAATCCACATTACAAAATTGGTGAGAGGTCAAGGTTTGGAAAAACTAATGACAAAGGAGAATTTGGATTTAGTGAAAGTGAATAATACAGAGATACATGATCATACGATTACAAGTATAGAGAAACAACCATTCTATGCTGATATTGTGTATTTTTTGAAAAATGCCAAGTGTCCTAATACTATGACACACAATCAAAAAAGTAGTCTCAGATTACAGGTTCAAAAGTACACTTTGATTCAAGGAGATTTTTTTTTGAAAGACAAAAATGGTGTATTGTTAGTATGTCTAGATCAGAGCCAATATGAGAAAGTGTTAGAAGAAATTCTTGTAGGGGTATGTGGAGGTCATTTTTCTGCCAAGACCACTGCCCATAAGATTCTAAGGGCTGGATATTTTTGTCCCAGTTTATTCAAAGATATATATTCATATGTTAGAAAATGTGAGCCTTGCCAGACGGTCTCAAATAAATTGAAATTTTCAGGAGCCCTGTTATTGAATTCAGTGACTGCTAAAGCCCATTTTTCTATGAGGGGAATTGATTTTATAGGAGAATTTTCAGAAAAATCTAGTGGAAGACACAGTTGGATACTTGTAGACACTAATTATTTTAAAAAATGAATTGAATCTGTCCCAACAAAAAGGGCTACAATTAAATTAGTTTCTGAATTTCTAATGAAGAATATTCTAACCAAGTTTGGTGTGCCTTCAATGTTAGTGATGGATAATGTCGTGTTTTAGATCTGATGAGATCAAAGATTTCTGTGAGAAGTACGGGATCATAATATTATATTCATCCCCAAACCACCCATAGCCAAATGGACAGATTGATTCTAGCAACAAAAGAATTTTGAAGATCTTAAAGAAGACTCTTGATAAGAATAAAAGAGCATAGCATACAAAACTAAAATTGGCATTGTGGGCTGACAGGGTTACAGTTAAGAAAGCAATAGGAAAATCACCATTTGAGCTTGTATATGGTTTACAGTCTAGGATGCCTATGACCAATTTATTACCTGTATACCAATTTATACAAGAGGAGCATTTAGAAGTTTCTGATAGTATCCATGATAGAATGATGCAGTTGGCACAGTTGGATGAAATTAGAAAAGATAGCCACAAAGAAAATATTAAGTTACAACAGAAAATTGAGTATCTATTTGATAAAAGGGCTAGTGATAGAAAATTCCAACCAGAAGATCTAGTACTTCAGTGGAATGTGAGATCAGAGGATAAAGGGAAACATAAGAAGTTTGAGCCTTTATGGCTTGGACGATTTGTTATCTATCCAATTTTTGGAAAAGATTCATATCTGCTGAAGAATATGGATGGAGAAGCATTTGAATTTTAGTGCATGGGAAATTTTTAAATCCTTTCTTCAATTAGAAATAAAATTTTCTATGCACAAGTAAGTATGTATCATATGTATATAGTGTGTTTCCTTTTTGCAGTCAGTTGCTCTAGTATTTTGAAGTGATCTGCAACCATAGGTTCTATGGTTCTTGTCATAAATTTTCAATTATCCATCCTTAGATAGAGCCACTATTGGTTTTATTTCTAGTTTTGATGTCTACCTAGTAACTTTTGTTGTTCTCATGCCTATCTTTCCTCAGAAATTGAAATCTTGTCTAAAATTGCAAAAGATCCCTCTGAAAATTGTGGTTTCTAGGTGAAAATCAAAGAGAAGTGTCAAAAACCCTAAGCCCTATTTCATTCTGCTTGAAAATGACAAAAAACCCTAGTTATTCAAAATATGTTATGTTTTGAAGTTACTTTAGCGAGTAACTTAAAATCTATTAAGTCATGTGCAGATTTCCATGTTTTTGGAGGTTGTGAATGTTAGTAATAACTAAGAGGGGGGGTGATTCAGTGGCTTCAAAAAAAATTCTTTATTCTAACCACCAATAAAATAAACCTCAAATTATTATGTCCCTTACAAGATGCATGCCATGAAGTACTAATAATAATTAACTGTCTGTTGGTTTTCCTTTTCTGACCTTATTCTCCTTGATAACTGATAAGTAATAAATCTTATTTACCGACACTCAGTAAATATACAGAGTATACCGATAAATCCAGAAATGCATATGTGAAATATAAAATAGTAAAGTAATAAACCATACACACATAACGCATGGATTTTAACATGGAAACCCTATTAAGGGAAAAAAACCACTGGGACCGGTACCCCAAATTTTCACTCTTCTGAAGTGAGCCCTGTTAGGAGCCAACCCTATTAAAGGTTACAAACACACTATTAGGTGTGACCCTATTAGACTATTTTATACATAGAGGTTGTCACTTAGTATCAGGAAACTCATTTTGCTACCATCCTTGAATCAACCTCCTTCTTAAACTATCAATAGGCTTTAGGAAAATCTTGTGCTACTTTCATGAATCAACCTTTTTGGCACTCCTTGGGATATACCTCAATATATAGAAGACTGTTAAGTTCTACTCTATTAAGAGACTTGATGCTCCAATGGTTAAACTGAAACACAATGACCTATTTCTAATGAAACTTGAATTGCATATTTTTAGATCTATTTAAGTACATTACCTCTCTGATCAATGTATCAATTCAATTCTTTTTGCTCCACACTTTCTTCTCTATGATGTTGTGCTTCACTGTTCGTTGGTGTCTGCAGAATTATTTAGCTCTCCTTTAGCTTGATTGAGTTAGACTATATGAAGTTATCCTTCATCAGTTTCTCTTCAGCATCCTGTTTTTATTCACTCCCCTTAATCCCATTTGTAAATGAATTAAGCTTGTCTCTTATATAGACATGATATTCACCATTTCTTGATTCTTGATTCTTGGCTTGAAAAACAATCCAGCCAATTTGATTTAAAGCATAACTCCTGATTTATCTCATAGTTATCTTCTTGCCAACTGTACAAATCTTCTTTAAATCAACCACTTAACTTTGGCCAAATAAAACAATGAAAACAACCAGTTAAGTCTATCTTTAGCTCTTTCCAACTAGATATTTTGTAATTTTCTGAACTCTCTGTTCTGTCGGTCAACTTTGTAGTTACTCGTCAGTGACAACTGCCAGTTTCATTAGTGTGACTCCAGTAAGCTTTGGGATCTCCGTCCGTTGGGCATCATGTAATTTTTCTTCATCAGGAAACACTGTCTTCTTCTTGCCGGGTATCACTGTGACTTTGGTTCTTTTCCTTTACCGATGGTGTGCACTCCGTTGATGTTATCTGTCACTTAGTGAATACTTGACTTTTATGCATTGCTGAAAGAATAATCTTTGTTCTATTGTTTCTCTATAGTCTTTGGCATTATATATATGACTGTACAAATAATATCAAGTTGACATCAATGACAATACAAACCATTAGCTAATTTAATGCCTTGCATTATCTTCAACATAACATTATCAAACATTTAATCAGTTACATGTCATCAATCTCTCCCTTTGGCATTGATGGCAACATACTATATTATCACACTATACTATTTTTAATACAATATGAAATACAATTGTTGAGATTCATCAAACTACCAAACAGTTTGTTTTGATAACTGATAAAAATGTCTGACCTCCAGTAAGCTCTTTGTTAGCTTAGATTTGATTCTTGCAGCTTTCTGTGTTTCTTGTTCTGATGTGTTGCATCCTTTCCTTGTGTCAATATCTCTCTTTTGACTATTCTTCTTCTTTGATGTCTCTGTCTTTTGTCAGCAACTCTCACTATGGATATGATCTCTCCCTATTGGAGTAATCTGATAATGAATAATCTTTCTTCTTTTTCTGAAGACTATGATAATATGGAAACTTTCTCTCCCTTTGACAACAATGCCAAACAAATATCTTACAGATATCTGACATTAATGTCAAGTGACCTTTTTCTTTCCACCCATAATATATTCATTGACTTTCCCTTATCCATCAGTAATACAACAATATGCTCTTGTGCTCGGTTTTGATATATACCTTTCTGTATATAGATGTAGCTTTGAAGTTCATGTTTTTGCTTGCATCAACATGAATGATATTCTGATAATATATAGGCTGATGCAGCCTTCAGTCTTTTACTGACTGGTAGAAAAGGGTTTGACCCCTAGTCTCTTTCTTAGGTACTCAAATGTATCCTTAGGTAGTGTCTTGGTGAAGATATCAGCCAATTATTATTTTTATTGCACGTACTCAAGTATCACCTCTTTCTCTTTCTCTTGTTCTCTTAAATAATGATACTTTATTGCAATGTGTTTAGTCTTGGAATGCATGACTGGGTTTTTGGAAATGTTTATTGCACTAGTGTTATCACAATAGATAATCACTGGTTCTGAGATCTTCATTTTCATACCTTCCAACAACTATTTGATCCATGCAATTTTTGAGCAGTTTGTAGCAGTAACAACATATTCTACTTCTGCAGTAGACTGAGAGATGCATCCTTGCTTCTTGCTAATCCATGTGACAAGTCTATCACCCATAAAGAATGCTCCTCTAGTTGTGCTCTTCCGGTCATCAAGATTTACAGCCCAATCAACATCGGTAAACACTTTTAGTTCAAATTCTCCTTCTCTTCTATACCATAAGCCAAATTCCTTAGTATTCTTTAGATATCTTAGGATTCTTTTCATAGCAGTAATATGTGATTCCCTGGGGTTAGCTAAAAATCTAGCAACAATTCCTACTACATGTGCAATATCTGGTCTAGTGTGTACAACATACATGAGTTTTCTAATCATTGACCTATACAAAGTCTGATTTACCTCTATTGTCTTGTCTTCCTTTGTTAACTTACATCCAGTAGCCATCAATGTTCCAATTGGTTTGGAATCTTCCATCTTGAATATTTCTAGGACCTCTTTGATGTATTTGGACTGTGTAATGAAAATACCTTCACTTTGTTGAAAGATCTGTAGAGGAAGATAGAATTTGATCTCTCCAAACATAGACATCTCAAATTATTTTCTCATCTCATCAGAAAATGATTTGTATAGCATATTGTTTCCTCCAAATATGATGTCATCAACAAATATTTCAGCAATCAAAGTGTTAGCATCAGTATCTTCTTTCAAATAAAGATTACTATTTTCACTAGTCCTTATGAATCCAATACTTATTAGATAGGAGTGAAGTCATTCATACCAGGCCCTAGGAGCTTGGTTTAATCCATATAAGGCTTTGTGAAGTCTACATACCATGTTCCTCTTGTCTCGATCTACAAACCCTTCTGGTTGCTCAATGTATACCTCTTCTTCAAGTATTCCATTTAGGAATGCTGACTTGACATCCATTTGATATACTTTGAATCCTTTGTATGCATCATAAGCAAGTATTATTCTTACTCCTAGCCTAGCAATAGGTCCAGACATCTCTCCATAGTCTATACCTTCTTCTTGTGCATATCCCTTGCATACTAGTCTTGTTTTGTTCCTTGTGACTTCTCCATTCTCATTCAGCTTATTCTTGAATATCCATTTTGTACCGATGACATTATTTTCATCTGGTCCTGGTATAAGTGACCATGTCTTATTTTTCTCAATCTTCTCAATCTCATCATTCATAGCACTTATCCATTCTTCATTATCTAGTGTAGTATTGACAGATTTTACCATTATCTAGTTCTTGTTTAAAGTTTAAAGAAGTAGCTTACATTGGGTGTTTTACCATACCATAGCTCATAAGGCATCTTCTTTGTGTCCTTCTTTAGTTTTACTTTGTTAAGTGTATAAAAAGAAGTGCTGACATCTTCCCTCCAGAAGATTTGGGTGATGCCTTTCTCTATCATCAGTGTTCTTGCACAATCAACTATTGATTTGTTCCTTCTCTCAGCAATCCCATTTTGTTGTGGTGTTCTTGGTGTAGAAACTTGTCTTTTTATACCATGCTGATTACAAAAAGTAGTGAATTCATCTAATATAAATTCTCCTCCTCTATCTGATCTCAAACATTTCAAATTCTTACCACTTTGTTTTTCTACCATAGCCTTATACCATTTAAACATCTTGAATGCTTCAGATTTATCTTTTAGAAACATAACTGTCATCATTCTAGAGTAATCATCAACAAAGAAAATAAAATATCTATCTCCATAATAGCTCTTTGTCCTCGTAGGTCCACATAAATCAGTATGGACTAATTCTAGAATATCATCAGATGTATGGGTTTTGCTTTTGAAACTAGACTTTGTTATTTTACCTTTTTGACAATTTTTGCACATGATGTTGTTTGGCTTTATCATCGTCGGTAAGCCTCTTACACATCTTCTTCTGTTTATTTTTAGCATGTTGTCAAAATTCACATGAAAGAATCTTTTGTACCACAACCATATGTCTTCAATTGTAGTCATTAAGCAAGTGGTGTTAGTATCATTCAGATAGAATAAGTTACCTTTAGTCTGTTCACCGGTACCAATCAGTTCTCCTGATTCATTGAAGATCTTTTCCTTCTTGTTCTCAAATGCTACTTTGTGACCTGAATTATTCAGCTAAGAAAAACTCAACAAATTATAATTCAATCCTTTTACCCAATAAGCATTTTTACATTTAATCAGGTTATTCAACATTATAGTTCCTTTACCTTCAACCGAACAAGGTGTATCGTTACCCATTCTTACTGTACCACCATTATAATACTCAAAAGTATTAAAATTTTCTTTGTCACCAGTCATGTGGTGAGTGCAGCCACTATCTATAATCCAGATATCATTGTTTCTAACCGTAGATATGACTGCAATTTCTACATACCTTTCATCATCATCTGAATCATCTTTCATAGCTACAAATACCATCTCGATGTCTTCATCATGTTCGGTGTCAGTATCTTCCTCTTTGCAAGCAGCTACATAGCTAGCCTTCTTGTCTTTATCCTTGTAGTCTTGGGTATCTCTTCTTCCTGATTATTGGTAACTTCTGTAATCTATGTTATCACCTCTATCAGATTTATTCTGAAAAGATCTATCATTACTTTTGTCATCTTTTCTTCTGTTAGGACATCTTGTAGAAAAGTGTCCAATCCCTCTATAATTAAAGAATACAAGTGGTAACTTGCCTTTGTATTTACCTTTGCCTCTCTACATTCTCCTTGTCATGAGTGCTTCTATTTCATCTAGATCTTCTTCTTCACATTCAATTTCACTATCTCTTCTAGATGTGTCTCTGACTTGATTTTCTTATTCTCATAGAAGACTTAAATGCAAAATCTAAGTTTGGTAAGGCACTATTATCAATGTTATTCATCTCAAATGAAATCTATCTACCAATCAACCTATCAAGAGTAACTATGTTATTTGCAACTGCTCTCATTTCTTCAATAGAAAAAACTGTAATAGCATATACAGGCAATAAGGTTCTCAAGATTTTACTTACCATTGTCTCCTCTTCAAGTGTATCTCCAACACCTCGTATAGAATTGACTAATTCTTTTATTCTTGTGCTGTACTGTGTGATGTTTTCTTCTTCTTTCATTCTGAGATCATCAAATTTTCCTCTAATGCTTTCTTCCTTGGTTCTCAGAACATTTGTATCACTGCCATGTACAAGCTTCAGCTTGTCCCACATTTTCATTGCAGTTGTGCAATCTTTGACATCTTCAAATTCAGCCTCCGAGAGAGAGGAAGAAAGTTCTATGACCATGCAGTTGTGCTCATGCTTCACTCTCAATTTATCTACTATTAATTCTCCTTTGGGAAACACATATTCAGTATCTAAGTATTGAGTAACATCATTACCAATACCTGATAAGTGGAGTCTTATCCTTGTTTTTCATGAAGCAAATTTGTCTTTGTTCAACTTGGGCTCATCTCGTCTATTAATCTTGTGATCCTGACTTAGGTCTTGAAACCTTCCTTCTAAGAACTCAATTTCTCATACAAATTGTTAGTAATAACTAAGAGGGGGGCTGAATCAGTGGATTCAAAAACTTTTCTTTATTCTAACCACCAATCAAATAAACCTCAGATTATTATGTCCCTTACAAGATGCATGGCATGAAATACTTATAATAATTAACTGTCTGTTGGTTTCCCTTTTCTGACCTTATTCTCCTTGATAACTAATAAGTAGTAAATATTATTTACCAACAGTCAGTAAATATGAAGAGTATACCGATAAATCCAAAAATCCATATGTGAAATGTAAAATAGTAAAGTAATAAACCATACACACATAACACATGGATTTTAATGTGGAAACCCTGTTAAGGGAAAAAACAACTGGGACCTGTACCCCAAATTTTCACTCTTCTAAAGTGAGCCCTGTTAGGAGCCAACCCTGTTTAAGGTTACAAACACACTGTTAGGTGTGACCTTGTTAGAGGATTTTATACATAGAGGTTATCACTTAGTATCGGGCAACTCAGTTTGAAACCATCCTTGAATCAGCCTCCTTCTTGGACTGTGAATAAGCTTTAGGAAAATCTAGTGCTACTTTCATGAATCAACCTTTTAGGAACTCCTTGGGATGTACCTCAATATATAGAAGACTATTAAGTCCTGCTCTGTTAAGAGACTTGATGCTCAAATGGTTAAACTGAAACACAATGACCTATTTCTAATGCATCTTGAATTGCAGATTTTCAGATCTATTTAAGTACATTACCTCTCTGATCAATGTATCAATTCAATTCTTTGTGCTCCACACTTTCTTCTTTGTGATGTTGTGCTTCACTATTTGTCGGTGTCTGTAGAATTCTTTAGCTCTCCTTTAGCTTGATTGATCAGGACTGTATGAAGTTATCCTTCATCAGTTTCTCTTCAGCATCATCTTTCTATTCACTCCCCTTAATCCCATTTGTAAATGAATTAATCTTGTCTCTTGTATAGACATGATATTCACCATTTCTTATTTCTTGATTCTTGGCATGAAAAATAATCTGGCCAATTTGATTTAAACCATAACTCCTGATTTATCTCATAGTTATCTTCTTGCCAACTATACAAATATTCTTTAAATCAATAAATTAACTCTGGTCGAATAAAATAATGAAAACAACTAGTTAAGTTTATCTTTATCTCTTGCCAGCTAGATATTTTGTCATTTTCTAAACTCTCTATTCTGTTGGTCAACTCTACAGTTACTCATCGGTGAAAATTGCCAGTTCCGTCAGTGTGACTCCAGTCAACTTCAGGATCTCTATCCTTCGGGCATCATGTGATCTTCTTCATCGGGCAACACTATCTCCTGCTTGTCAGGTATCACTGTGACTTTGGTTCTTTTCCTTTTCCGATGGTGTGCACTTCATCGATGTTATCTGTCACTTAGTGAATACTTGACTTTTATGCATTGCTGAAAGCATAATCTTTGTTCTATTGATTCTTTGGAGTCTTTGGCATTGTATATATGACTGTACATGTGATATCAAGTTGACATAAATGACAATACAAACCATTAACTAATTTAATGCCTTGCATTATCTTCAACTTAACATTATCAAACATTCAATCAGTTTCATGTCATTAGTGAAGTCTCCTTATTTTTTTAGAATATTCCAAGCTTTCTCGCGACTTAGCGATTATCTTTAGTCACATTATCTCCATAAGAAAATAATATTCTAAATGTGACAAGGAGATCTGGTGACAACTGTTGATTCAAATAAAAATCTTGTGGTAGTCAGGAAGTCTTGTGATGTAACCTGAGGTTAGTAAATTATCTCCCGACTTTGAGATTACTCAGTCACCTAATCAAAAGATGTGGACCATGGTCAAGGAAGGGTTAGCACATGGTTAAGTTAGTGATCGATGATCAATTTTAAATGTCGATGATGTTTAGTTAATCTAATGGCTTTCGTTATGCCTTTATAAGAAAGTTACAGTCAATTTATGTTTAAGGCATTATGACAGTGTGCCATGTGTCCCTGGTGGACCTAAATGCAATTCAAAGTGGTCTCCTTGGTCTCATAATCTCTATATATGGATCAAAGGTTTAATATGAGTTAGAATGGTTTTAGTCACCGATTCTCTGGATTAAACTATAGTTAAGCATAATGTCTTGGGACTTCAAGATTACTTAGTCACTGAGTCACCAGATTGTCCATGGTTAATGGTGAGTTAGATGAAAGGTCACAACTAACATCAGTGTTAGAGATGAGTAGACAATTGAAAACAAATGATAGGGTGACATGTGTCTAGGCAAGCCCAAAAATGATATGCTTGGTCGCTAGGTCTCTAGATGAAACCATGATTAAGAGAAATGTCTGGTGAATAAGAGACAAGAGGAAATGATGTAACCAGAGTTTTCTTGGGGTTTAAGCCTGAGTTAGAGGTAAAGATAAAGAGTGGAAAAGTATTAGTGTGACATGTGGCAGTAAGTGGGCCCATATTTGCATTCTTAGTCACTGATTCTCATAAGAAAACCCAAATATTCCAATCAGTTCAATGATTATGAGGTTGCTTTGTCGCCAGGTCTCCAAAGGAAACATAATATTCTCTCATCATCAAGATATTTTCCAAGAGCCATCCGATCGAATGAGGATCATTTAGTAGTCATTGAGTCTCATGATGAGACTAGAGTTAAGGAAAAGGTTCAGTGACTTTGAAACATAGAGAAAGAAGATAACTTGAGTGAAAGGTTAAGTTATGATATTGAGGCCAGTTTCTAGGTACACATTAATGATGGATTGGAAGCTATGTTTTAAAAGGATATTCAAATTTTAATTTGGGCCATTGACAGACCTATCCCGCACCACCTATGACCGTCAATGTTTAAATTCAAAATTTCAAAAGATCTGAATCTCAGAGTCTATGGCAGTGGCATGATTTTTTGAGATGCATACACAAGGATAAGTCGAGCCAACTTCTGAAGAGTCATATTAATGGTGATGGGAGTGGCATGCAAATCGTGGCTGATATTTTGAGTGTCTCTCAAGAGCATTAATGAGCATAAATTTATTGCAAATATGACTGATCTGAAGGAAGATATACATGTGATGGTTTTATCAAGGGGTCTGCAACTTTCCTCCATGAGTATCGATGACGTCTTCTTTTGGCCTTGTATTGCGTGATTGTATGCGTCATGTTGTTTGCCCCATGTTTGGTTATTTTTTATGGCTTTTATCTCTTTTACATCCTCCTTTTTTTTCTCTTTTTTGAATGGTTTGTCATTTTGATCATTATTGTGCCCTTGTGTGATCTCAATTTAATCTTATCCTAGCCTGGTTCGCCCGTGTAATGGGAGAGCCAAATCATAATGGTGGGTAGGGTGATATTATTATGGGTGACATTTCTAAGCTTATTGTAGAGGATGGTATTAATAAATTAGAGTATGGAAATGCTGATAGACCAGAAGGGAAGTTGTCATATAAACAAGTGGTGGCGGATAGCATGCCAACTTTTTCAGCCACCGCGGAATTTAATGGAGTTATTCGGAGGGAACCAGTGGATTTGGTGTAACAAGGAGGGGAAAGAGGATGGTCCATAGCCAATGGAAGTGGACTCACCTATGGAGGAATTGCCAATGTTGGTGGAGGCAGAGGCGAATCTGGTAAGTCTCCTTCTCTTGGGCTGAAGACTCTTTGACTTTCCCCTAATGAGGACATGGTGTCCGCCATTAAAAATGAACAGTCTAAACTTAAAAGTATTGCTATCTTTTTTATCTGCCTCTATAAGGAGTCTATGCTTTCTAGAAAATTCTTTTATGATTGGCTTGCTATAGTTTGGGGAAAAATACTTGGTATCTACATTACTTACTGTAGAATGATACAAAAAGGATTGTTTGTAGTTTTTTTGAAAAATCACAATATGCAAGAAAGAGTCTTGGAGAAACATTTTTGGAATGTTGGAAGGTTTATGTTCAGGGTTTACCTATGGTCCCCTAAAGGAAATTTTTAACAAGTAGTGGCTTAGTCTCCCCCTAATTGGGTGGAAATTAAAAATCTCAATGTGGAGTTTTGGCCCTTCATACCGCAAATTCTTAAGCCTCTAGGCCTAGTGCTTCAGATTGAACAATCCAGGGTTACAGTGCCACATATTAATGCTAGAGTGCTTATGGCACTTACTCCAGAGGTTGATTTTCCTGAGATTATTTCTATAGAGTTTGATGGTGAAGTGTTCTATTGGGATATTTCCCTATTAGGAAATCTTAGTGCGTGTTTCCATTGTAGGTGCAATGGCCACTCCAAAAGGAATTGTCCGGCTCTTAAACACATTTAGAAGGAAAAATTTAATGTGGTTAATAATAATGTAAAAAATGGTAATATGGATAATGGCAATTCCAATTCTCATGAAGGCGCTAGCGATGATGTGTCAGCCCATAATCACGATAAGGAAGTGACTGCCACTACTTCCATAGAGTCTGGCCTAAATATGAACTCTCAACCATGTGCTTCTAAAGCTATTGATGTTCCTATTACTAACAATTTTATTTCCTTAGCAAATCCTCTCTTTGAAGAGGAATTTGTAGTGGTCCCTACCAGAAATAGAGTTTTAGATGCCATCCCCACTCCTGTAGCTACCCACCTGCCAAGAGGTCATTCTGGAGAGCCCCCTACTGATAGAGTTACCCCGCATGCCTTGAATGCTCAGAAATTAACCATTATGATGATTAATGAGAGAGCCTATAAGCTATAGCAAGGTAACAAGGAATTGCCTACCCCGCATTCGGCCTCTTCTGCCCCGCCTGGACCCCTTGCTATTGTGGCCTCCAATTTGGAGGGAAAATTCACCAATGTTGTTAGGAAAAAGAGGAAGACTACAAAGAGAAGCTTTGATTCCAATGGGAGTAGAGGGAGAAAGAACTTACCAGATTGTTTCAATAAGTTGTGCAAGAGAAAAAAAACCCCTCCTAAGTTATTATGATGCTACACATTCATAGTTGGAATGTCCAGGGGCTAGAAATGGTCGATAGGAAATACTTAGTTAGAAGATGGTGTAATAATCTGAATCTTAACGACTTTATTTGTTTGAAAGAAATTAAAGTGGTAGGTTTTCAAGCTCATTCCATCTTGAAGTTCCTTTGGGATAAAGCTATTGGGTTTCACTCAAATCATGAGGAAAAAGAGGTGTGGCAATTCTCATTCACCCTAAATGGGAGAATCTTATTGAAAACCATGGATGCTCAACTTGCCAGAGAGTAATTTGGGTGACAGTAAAATAGGGGGACAGTAAGTTTGGTATCTGTAATGTGTATGCTTCGAATAATTATAGAGAAAGAGAAGAATTATGGGACTGGTGTTGTGCACATCTTCCAAAAATCCCTTGGGTGGTTATTGGTGACTTTAACATGGTGGAACACAGAGTAGATATATCAGGAGGACTGGCTCACTCTTGGAAAGGCAATGAGATGTAATTTTGGCATAAGTTTAAAAGGAAATTCAATCTTCTTGATCCTATGGAGCATATGTATGGTAATTTTTTATATATTTGGTATACTTGGTGCAATAATTAGAGGGGAAAGAAAAGAGTGTACTATAGGTTGGATAGAGTCTATGGATATTTCTCCTTAGTCTCCTTCATACAAGAGAGTAACCATGATCCAGTTCAAGTTCACCCAGCCTCCCTATCTGACCATTCCCTATTCATACTTATTGTAGGATTGAGGATAATAGGAGTTCTGATGATCTAGTGAGGAAGAATAACCCTTTCAAGCTCAATATTTTTCTTCTTGAAGATCCTAATAATTTAGAAGCCATTCTTATGGTAACTCAGATTATTAGACTTGGTAACCCTCTTCTAGATGCGATTGAGCTTTGGAATTCGAAGGTGGAAACCTGCAAGAACCTTTTTCAAGTTATTGGAAAAAAATTGGCCATGGATAGGAATAAAGAAGAATCCTTTTGGCAAAGTAGGTTGAACAATATTGAAAAATATTTTTAGAACAGAGGGAACAATGAGGGACTGGAAATTTAGCTGAACAATGTTAAGCATAATCTGAGCAATATTCAGAGATATAAGATTCAAGGGCAGAAAATTAGAGCCAGGATGATCTAGATTAATGAGGGGGATAAAGGGTCTAGGTTTTTTTCCAATATCATAAAGGCCAAGCATAAAAGAGAAATGATTAGTGATATTCAGTTGGAAGGAAGGCACACTAGTGTTGTAGAGGACATCCAGACAACCTTTTTTAGGTTTTATAAAGATTTATTTTCTTCAGAGGTGACAACAGACAGTCAAGTAGCTTTGAAGGATTCTCTTAACCTTATCCCTCACAAAATCTTAGTTGTAGATCAGAACAACCTCAGTAAGGTCCTCTCAGTGGAGGAAATTTTTGCTGCTATTGACTCTTTCCCAAATGGGAATGCTCCTGGCATGGATGGTCTCCCTGCTGAATTTTACAAGAAGAACAAAAGTTGGATGTGCACTGAGCTCTTATATGTGTATGAAGAAGCCTTAAAGAAAGGCTCACTAGGGGAATCTATGAACAGAGGAGTTGTTAAGCTCCTTCCAAAAGCAGGGGACAAATCTTTTGTTAAGAATTAGAGGCCAATTAGATTGTTAAACTTGTCTTATAAAATCCTAGCTAAAGTTCTTTCCAGAAGAATTGCCCCTTTGCTGAATAGATTCATTTCCCAGACACAAGAAAGCTTTATCCAAGGAAGGTACATTTAAGAGAATCTGATTACTAGTTGGGAGGCTATACATTGGGCTAAGTCAGATGGAAATGAGGTGGCCATGATTTTGTTAGATTTTGAAAAAGCCTATGACAGGATAGAGTGGGGATTTGTTCTTTGAATTCTCAAAGAATTTGGTTTCCCAGAGCTTTATTGCAAATGGATAAGAATTCTATTTAAAGATGCTACTACAGTCATTGATGTGAATGGTTCCTTGTCCAAGCCTATTGTGTTGCAAAGGTCTATAAGAGAGGGATGTCTAATTGCCCCTCTGTTGTTCATTATTGCTGCAGATGCTTTGTTTTATACCTTAAGGGCTCAAGAAATAGGGCCTCCCTTAAAAGGTATCTCTCTTCCTAATAATGAAGATTTTCTTAATGTCCAGTTTGCTGATGATACATCTCTATTCCTAGGGCTCTCAAAATAAAATTTTGATAATACCATTAAGAGGTTAAATCTTTTTTGTCAAGCTTCGGGGTCCAAAATATCTCCTTACAAATCCAATGTGCTGGGTTGGTCTCATGAGCCACCTAATTGGATGGTAAATAAGGGATGGCAATGGGTAGGGCCCAGTTAGATTGTCAGATATTTGGGTATTCCATTCTCAGTAGAGCCCAATCTTAATGAAATGTGGGATTGGGTATATGGTAAAATTAACAAGAATCATATCAAATGGCAGACACATTCCTTATCCATTGCAAGAAGGTACCAAGTGGCTCAAAAAGTTCTTTTAGCACACCACATTTACTCTGCTTCAACTTGGTTTTTCCTAAGTTTTCAGGTGAATATGATTGAGAAGATTCTTTGAGACTTCTTATGGTCAGATGGTAAGGGTAGAAAGAAAAGACACTATGTCAAATGGGCCTAGTGTTGTCAGGTGAAGAGTCAAGGTGGATTGGGCTTGAAAGATCTTAAAACACAGGGTTTGGCCCTTGCATCTAAATGGGTGCTGAAATGTCTATGGGGTAATGAGCCTTGGAAAATCCTCATTAGAAACAACATTGTGAAATCAGTTATTAGGAAAGGGAAGCAATGGAAGGATGTGTGAGTGATTGATATAGTCTTTGGAGAGTTTAATATGAGATTGTTTGGGTCCAAAAATTTTCAAGCTTTATGGAAGGCATGGGTCCAAGTAAGACAATGCATACCAGAAAAAGGGGCAGTAGGTGGTCCTCCTTATTTTCTTGTTAAGGAAAGATCCATCTGGTGGGGGCTTTTCTACAATGGTAAGCCTTTGGCTCTTACCTAGAGTTGTTTAGCAAAGGCATGGAAGTTAAACGAGATCTCTCTAATTCAAGACATCTTGGATGGTGGGCAGCTAGGGGAGTGGGAAAGCATTAAAGCCAAATTTAATATCCCTGAATCCCATAAGAAGACTTACACACTTATTAAGAAAGCAATAAAATCTGAAAACTTAAGTGAAATAATTGATTCTGATGCTTTCCTTAAAAAGGTTAAATGGTCTGATGGTAGTTTGGTGTCCGAAACTACTACTAAGAGCTTGTATCTTTGTATGAAGAATGATTCCTCCCTTATTGCGTGGGTGTCCCAGTGTTGGGGGAAAATTAATCCTTTTTCTAATTGGCCCTTTTTTTTTGGAAAGGTAAAGCCAAACCTAAGAAAATCTATTTTAAGTGGTTGCTATTGATTAATAAATTGGCTGTTGGTCAGGTGCTTTCTTCTATTGGTCTTGCTCCTATTTCTTGCAGTTTTTGTAATACTATTGAGTCTTTGGAGCATTTATTTTTTGAGTGTGTCTATGCTCGTAAGATTTAGGCTATTTTCCTTGGCTCCCCGGTCTTTGGAATTGCATGTCTAGTATCTCTTGGAGTGAAATCCTTGTAGGCTATGTGGAAAGATTTGACTCTAAGCTCAATAATTTTTGGTTTGCATTAACAATTGAGGTCTTATAGACTCTTTGGAAGGACCAGAATAGAGAAATCTTTCAAGCTGAGAGAAGGAAACTTACTGAGTTTAATATTAAACTTACACATTTTAATATTATGTCACAGGTATCCTTGGTTCTTCACATAATGAGGAGTGAGTTCATGAAGCTAGTGTAGGAAGGTAGCTTGATGATAAAAAAATATCAAGTACAGGCTATGAATTACTTTTCAGAATATCAAAGCTTCTTAGCCCCCATAGAAGTGGAGGACTTGAACAATATGATTAGTGGACTGTAGATCAATACTATTTTTTAGGGGGAGGTTCCTATTGACCCCAATCAGGGTGATGCTCTGGTAGGAAGTGATACATTTATCAGACAAGAGGTGAACCAGGTTTTTGTGGAGAATCTAGTGGTCCATAATGACCAAGGCAGGCACATTGATGGCTGGGACTAGACTACAACTACATGTTAAGTTCTTTTTGATATATATGTAAAAGGTCGTATCATAATTAGACTTAAGTCTTTACTTTCAGCTGCATAATTTCTAGGTAAATTATCACTCCCCAAATTTTGTAATTGTATATGTAATGGGGGTGTGATCAATGATGTTTATTCTTAGACTCTGCTCTATACATGTAATTATTACTAAACTATCTTAATAGAAAAAATATGACTGATCTATCCTCAAACATTGTTTCTAGTGATAAAAGGTTGAGATAGAGAGAATTTAACAGCTGGTGGTGAGGGTTAGTGATATATTTATTTCAATATTAGTAAAGAAAAGATAGATTAACCAAAACCCAGCCAATAATTCAACCAGCGACAAGGAAAATTAGATAGGGTTTCAACATGGTTTCTTCTGACAAAGGCCAAAGGATTTGAAGACAATACTTATGAGCTTAGATATTTTATCTATCTTTCTGTTTGAGAAGCAAATTGCATTTTGTCTTCTTGAGTTTTAGGGTTAGATCAAAATCATCCGAAGCTTGTTGCATCCTCATCTCTTAAGGATTCCAAGATGATTTTTGGCTATATATAGGTGTTTCTAGCATTTTTAAAATGTTTTTGAATTTCTACTGCAAGGTGGGCTTCTAATTTTGCATACTCTTTTAGCTTTCAGTCTAGATATATTGAAATAGGACATATTAATGAAATACAATGTAGTTTCCTGTCAAAAGTTATTGTTGTCTCTTTATATTCCTGTGTATGGCTCTTGTATGTTTAATTTTTAAGGCATCTTAAACATACCGGTTACAAGATAACTGTCTAATTGATTGTGAGTTTCTTTCAAGGAGAGAACTAAGTTTCATGAGTGATTTCAGATGATTAATCATTAACATGAGGATTTGATACAATTGTGTGGGAATGATAAGATAGTTTGTAAGGCATTCAATCTTAGCTTCATATAGTTTGTAAGGAATTCTATAGTATTTCCTTAATTTGTTTCTATGGATTTATGTTTTCATTTGACTCTTTTCCCAAGGAATAGGTACTGGTCTAGGGTTTGGTGAGCAGTTACTTCTTCATCCAAATAAATCAATCAACCAATTACATTCAGTTACTAAAAACACATGAGCTGAACTCAAGTGGATTTGTATTAACTAGATACAATTCAGTTTGTTTATTCCTTGAAGAGTGAATCACTAGGTTAACCCGCCATAAAAGGAAGAAGGATGAGAATCATTGTCTCATTGATTTTTTCTATTCTTACAATAATAGTTTATCTGGTTAAGCTTTGTATCCAATTGATTTTGGTCATCTGCGGGGTATTTTATAAGTTGATTCAATAAAAGGTAAATAGAAAATTAATCTCCACTATAACATATACTGAATAATCAGTAATCATTCAGAGGTAATACCTTCCTATGCATGTGGAGCTTGAAAAATAAGGAGGATGTTATCCAATCCTCATCAACTAGGCATTTGTCTTGTCTGAATCAGTATTAGGAGTCATAGTGTTCAAACAATCATTCAAGCACTATGGTTTATGCAATAAAAATCCCCAACACAAGGCACTCCTCTTCTCCATATCCCTAACATCTATAAGTTCCAATACACCTCTTTGGTGAATGCCATTCACAATTTTAAAAGGAGTCAAACCAATACTCTTGTTGACAGAACTATTGTATGAAAATTCGGCTTGGGGCATAATAGAATCCCAAGTAGCTCCATGTTATTGAGTTAGAAATCTCAAAATATTTCCATAAGACCTATTGATGACCTTTGTATGACCATTAGTAGAGGATAGGGACATATTGATTCCAAGATTTTTCCATAATGTGCTCCAAAAGTGTCCCAAAACCTTAGGATCTCTATCATAAATAATTGATAAGCGAAATCCATGGAGTCTAACAACTTTCCTAAAGAATAAACCCACTGTGTGAGATGCATCATGAGTGGTTCTATATGGTATAAAGTGTGCCATTTTATAAATCTATCCACTACTACATAGACACTGTCAAATCTAGTTTTGGTTTGAGGAAGACTTAAGGCAAAGTCCATACTTACTAAATCCCAATGCTTTGAAGGAATAGGCAATGGAGTGTACGTGAATTGGATGTGTGACCCTTGGATTGTTAAAAAACTAGAAAAATCTCCACATAATTCCTCACATCTATCTGTAACTTGGTCTAGTGATAGAATCTCCTCACAAGTTCTAGTGTCTTATCAACACCAAAGTGGACTGCCAAGCTACCACGATGATTTTCTTTGATAATTTTATCTATTATGGATCCTTTAGGCCCAAAAAGAAAAATAAATTTGAAAATTAATCAAACATGCACAAGAAAATCTGAGAAATCAGTGTGATACCTCTTTATCATGTCTACATAAACTTGATAAGCCCCCTTGAAGTCATCATCTATGCCATACATGTCTTTCATGGCATGAACTTCAACACTTTCTAATTGAATAGGCGGGATAGTTAAGTTCCTCCTACTGAGAGAATCAACAACCTTATTCACAACCCCTTTCTTATGCTTAATAGTAAAAGTGTATGATTGTAATAATTCCAATCATTTGACATGTCTATGGTGAAGCTTCTCCTTCCTATTCCAAAAACTAAGAGCATGATTCTTAGCAAATACTATTAATTCCTTAGGCAACAAGTAGTGACTCCACATTCTAATTGATTGAGCCATGGCATAGAGTTCAAGATAATAACTTGAATACTTCTGATTAGATTTTTTCATATTCTCACTAAAAAAGGAAACATGTCTCCCTTCTTCGCTACAAACCCCACCAATAGCCTTATTTCTTGCATCACATTCTAGTGTGAAGACTTTGTGAAAATATGGTAGAAATAGGATGGGTTTCTCTCCAATCTTCTTTTGGAAAGCTAAAATGATTCATTAGCCTCATCATTTCATAGAAAATTTCATTTCCTTCATTTAATAGTATTGATGATAGGATTACATATGCCACTGAAGTTTCTAATAAATTTCCTATAGAAACTACACAAACCATGGAAACTCTTTACCTCTGATATAGTAGTAGGTGGTGGCCAATTGAAAATGGCTTCAACCTTAGAAAGATCCATCTTGAGACTATTTTTAGATATCACAAATCCTAGGAACACAATTTCTTCTTGTAGGAACACACACTTTTCCAAATTGACCTTCAACTGTTCACCATGAAGTTTCTTCAAAACTGTTTCCAAATGCTTGAGACGTTCATCCTTATCCCTGTTAAAAATCAGAATATCATCAAGATATACTACAAAAAACTTGTTAATAAAATGCTTCAAGACTTCATTAATAAGCCTCATAAATGTACTTGGGCAATTAGATAGACCAAAAGGCATTAGAAGACATTAAAAAATACCCTTTGTGGTCTTTAATGTTGTCTTCCACTCATCTCCACACCTTATCCTTATTTGATGCTAGCCACTCTTGAGATCAACCTAGGAATAATAGTTTACACTCCTACAAAATCCATTAGATCCTCCATTCCAAGTGTTAGGGATTTTTCTTGTATGAATCACAGTGCTTGAAATGACTACTTGAACACTATGCCTTCTAATGTTGATTCAAAGACAAGAAAAGCCTAATTGCTAAGGACTGGATAAGGTCCTTCTTCGTTTTGAGCTCCACATATACTTAGGAAGGTTTTCCCTCTTATGATTGCTGTTGACACAGTATGTTATAGTGTGGACACTGATTTGCTATGTACCTTTGTTAAACTGACTTATAAATCACCTTGCAAATGACCAAGCATAACCAGATGCAAGATTTAGCCATACAAACTTATGGTGTTAAATATAGCAAAAATCAGTGATATAAGGACTTTCATCCTTCTTCCTTTTGATGTAGGAGGGATAACCTAAGGGATTCACTCTCCAAGGAATCAATAAAATGGACACTGTCCTGCTGACATGAGTCCTTAATGAGTTCAGCTCATTGTTCTAAAAACTAGATGAAATTGATTAATTTGTATATGACTGAATGGAGAAAACACTTGCTCAGCAAACTCTAAATCAGTGCCTATTCCTTGGGCAAAGAGTCAATGAAAACATATGTCAACAACATGAAACTAATGCAATACTGAAGGATGCCTTACAAACTCCATACAATCCAGATTGAATGCCTTACAAACAATCTAC
>MU223437.1:1540003-1597821 GCA_018584345.1 Thuja plicata | reverse complement strand
TTGAGAAAGACTCACAAATGATTAGACACACTACCTTGTAGTAGGTATATTCCAGATGCCTTACAAATGAACTATACTAGAGCACAAACTACAGTCAAAAGAGACAAGACAATAATGAATAGGAACTACACTGTATTCTCATTAATCCAAATTGTTTCCAGATATCCAGACAATAAACACAAGAAATAAACATGAAAAATAAGCAAGCTTTACAAATAAAATCTCCAAACAAATGGTAACTTGTACTGAACCAGACAAATATAGGAACAAGCACAAGACTAGGAACCTCCACAGGAACCAAAAATAGGGACCTGAAATTAGAACCCTCAAAATAGCTAAAAGAAGAGAAGATATAGAAGAAGGAGAAACCCTAATCCTTCTGAGAAAATTGACACCTGTCTCCCCTCAAATCTGATTTGCATTCATATTTCCAAAATATCTGATATATTCAATTAATAAATGAGTCCATCTGTCTGAAAATATCTGCTTTTATCTCTTGCAAAATATCTCTGAAATCCAGTCATATCTCTCTTTGAAAATCTGATTTCAAAAATCCTCTGGAAAGCTCTTTCAAATTTGACTTGTGCAATTAAAATATTATGGATTTTATCTCATTTTCCTTTGTGCAAATCTGATTTATCCTCTGATAAATATCTTCCCACAAAATCATCTGTCAAAACAAATAAACATATTTGTTTCATTCTGTGCAAATTTAATAATTCTTTTCTCATCCCAAATCTGATTTCCCTAGCAAAAATCTGATTTCCAGTGTCTTTAAAAAACCTCTGGGAATAATCATATGGATATTTGCAATAAAACATATAAAATTCCCTTTTAAAATAAAACCTGTGCACAATTCAAAGTCTTTGAAAATCTCAGATTTATGCATATTTTGCCCAGAAATTTCCAGATTTCGACAAGTGACACCTTCTCATTCGCTGTCACAAACTATGCCTTTAACTCATTTTTGACCTCAGTTACATTCGGCGACCATGCGACAACCTTGAAATCAAAGTCGTGAGCAATTTTCAACTCTTCCTTCAACCCTGGGCAACCTCGCGACTGGCATCCGGCAACTTGTCCTCATCTGGCGACTACGCGACCAACAGTAATCTCCATGTTGCGACAGCTAACATTTCCCTTTGGCTACTTCATGACTAACTGCTAGCGGTCAGTTGCCAAGTCTTAGTGGTCAAATTTGATGTCTCGTGACTGCGTGACTAACTGCTAGCAGTCACTCGCTAGGTCTCTGAATGTTGGCGGTTAACTACGATTTCTCTCCCGACTGGGTGACTGGGGCCTTCGGCGACTGGGCCACCAAGTGTGTCTCGCGACTGGGCAACCAAGTGCCACATCATCACTTCTGAAAAATTTACTTACCTTCAAATTTTGGGCACAAAAATTGAGGTGATTGGATGACTGGGCGTGCGTGTGGATAGCCTCCTCTTCAACTTCAAATTCATATGTTGGTGTCTTTGCTTATATGTATTTCGAAATGCACTTGAGGCATGAATGTGGGATTAAATCTCCATATGAGTTCAAAGCATTTTCAAAATTTGCTTCAAAATACCATGTAGAGCCTCTGGAATTCGACCCCCTACCCTCAAAGGCATGCCAAGATCCTCTGGGCTCTCATTCTTACCTTAGATGTTAGTGTTTTGGTATATAAATACCAAAAAATGCCACTGCCCAGCCAATGTGGGACAAAGGAAATACACAGTTTCTCATCCTTGCTGGGAATATGAAGAGAACTGCTCACTAATATCTCTGTTATGTTGCAAAAGGATAGCGTTATTGTGTTTTAATGGCTAGGGCGCCCCTTTGTATGGTGTCAGATTTGCAGATTTTAACTTGAAAATATTTCAAAAAACTTCAAACTTCTCCCAAAAAACCGTCGCATATTCTTTGTTTTTCATCTTTCTGGGTTTTTCCATCACAACTGCTCTTTAATGGGATTGAAAATATGCAAATGGAAAGGATGATCTTGTGTTAATTCCTTGGGTTCCACTTCCTGTGGAGGAACATTTGCAAAATCTGCTTTAAAAACTCCTCAAAATATCAAACCATTCCACCTTTTCTATCGCAGACTTTGTGTTTTTCATGTTTCTGGGTTTTTCCTGAGTGCTACTCATTAATGGAGCTATTTGAGCGTGAAATAACAGCACCAATGGCCTCCATGGACCAAGGCGCCCCCTGCTATGGAGTAATATCTACAAATTTTAACATAAAAACATTTCAAAAACCCTTCCTCTGCTTGCTGTGTTTTTCACTGGAAGGGTGGCTGCTGGTTATTGGCAAAGAAAAACATTGACACAACCTTTCAAAAATAGCGCAAGTTCTCCCTTCATTGGTGCGAGTTTCACTTCAACCTCCCAATTCCTTTAGTAGCATAGACTTCTTTATTGTCTCCGCATTGACATATTACAATGGCCCCTTCATAATGTTTCAATTTGCAATTCACTTTAAGGATATGCACAAGTTATCATTTAGAATTAAATTGTATTAATACTGTTAGTGTTTTCAGCATCTTCCTTTCATAACTGTGGTGGAGTCCTCCATATGTGTTGCAAGACTTTGATTTGCAATTACAATTTGTAATCGTTTGAAAACATTGTGAATTTTCCTTTATATTACACACATCTCCGCCAAAACTCATCACCGGATGGATGGCATTAATTGTTGCCTTGTATTATTTGAAAGTCCTCTTGCACTATTGCCTCCTGCCTACATCTTAAATTTCAAAGATTGAAAACAAACCGGTGGCCTTTATAATCACTTTGACACTTATGCAGTTTGATCACAACTATGACAACTCGCCTTTAGAACTGTCTTTAAAAACTGATTGAAACAAACAATTAGACTCTGGCACTCGGCAAAAAGATTCATTAATCACCATTGAATACATATCCAGAAGGACTTCACCAAATTCATCTTCAGGCACTAGATATTACAGTGCAAACTTAGCCTCCCAGAAGACTACATAGGTACAACTGTGGAATCACCATAAATCCCCTTCAGATCGACCGTTGCAAAATGACAAAATCACTCTCTGAAACTTCACCATTTGGTCACATAGTAGATTCATATGTAATGAAGATGGTCCCACAATCAGATCCTGAAAACACCTATCAGACAAAAAGTTATACTTTCTTTAAAAAGACCATTTTGCAAACTCAAATCTTTTTCCTCACTGCAGAGTGAATAAACTGCCTTTGAAACTGAACTTATAGGGTCATCAAAAGGATCTTTCAGAAACCCAACCTTTGGAGCCTGATTGAATGTCATATGTGGAACATGACCCCTCAGTTTTCTTCCTCTGAAAACAAGCCACTGAACTGATACCAATCTGCAAAGATAGCATCTTAACACACTTTCTGAACTATAACACTAAATATGCAGAAATCAGGTTCAGAATCGGCAAAGAAAAGTGATCTACCAGATTGGTCAAATATTGGGAATTTGTAGATGAGTTCATTCCTAGGTCTATAATGCAAATCCATATTCAATTATGTCTGACCTCGAACGGGGTGCTAATGGGGGAAGGACAAAGTATGTCATTTAATTCTGGATTTAACATTTTCAGTGAAACTTTTAATAAATTGGAAACGGAAAGGCTCTAGAAAAGTGGACAAATGGATTGGTAGGAGTCTATAAATATTTAGGTAGGTACACTCATATGTTTACAATATGCGGAACAAGCCAATTATCCAAAATTTTCACCCGGGTACACATTTTCAAAAGCTCAAAGTAGGTCACTTACCAATTCTGCACTTGAAAACATAGGAAATCAGAATTAATCACTACCAGAATGGTTCTTGAAAACTTGTCATCTGATTTCATAAAGATCTGCAGACTGGAAAATATGGAGTGTGTGACCACTAGAACACAGTACAAAAGGAATTTTCTCAATTGGGTCAACTGGTCAAAAGTTATAACATGTCAAACTGGCCTATTCAGATTTCTAGGCAGAACAAAAATGCAGACAGTTCATGAACAACCAACTTTGGCAAGTATGAAAACTTATCAAACAGATTCGGAATGACCCATGATTTAAAACATAAGCTCTTTGATATGCATGCTAAACATTCCCAAAGTGATGGCTTATGAAACTCAACAGGGTGTAAGATACTCAGCAGGAAAGTAGGCCCCGGATAGCAAAATGACAACTTAGCAAAATGCAGAATTAGGTGACCCCCTCAAAATGACTACTCCCTAAACATGTCAGAATTGGAAATCAGGAGCTGGGACCCCCTGTATATGTCAAATGAAAGGAATTAAAGCTTCTCCCCAAATTGTATCTCATGAAAATCACCCGGGCACCTTTTTCAAGCATTTTAACTGAGCCTTCTCACACAGAATTTTAGAGGTATTTTACTTTGCTTGTTTGAAAAATTTAACATGGTCACTCCAAATTTGTTCCAAATTTGGGAGTATCAACATAGACTCTGACTGAGGATGGTTAAATGCAATTTTATACCGAGAACCATAGATCTCTGGAGTAGCAGACCACCCCAAAAAACTTCAACATCAGAATTTTAGCTTTTTCTCTTTCTCTTATCATCTTTCCACTAACACTTCTCAAAAATTTCAAAAAATGGGGAAACCTCTAACTAAAAGAAAACACACAAATGAAAGGGAAAGCAACTATACAATATGTACATTATCTACAAGAGGCCTAAAACCCCACAACTGAGATCAATTCTTACCTTTGTCAAACACAAAGCTCCCTGCCTCATGTTTCAAAAATATGATAACATTGCCACTCTCAAATGTTGGATTCAAACAACTGTCATTATGTATCAACTCATCATTTGACAACAAATCAGCATATTCTTCATATGAGCTTCCATATACATTAAGCAGATTTTTATCACAAAAATTTTGTGGCATATATATGTCACATTCGTTAGATAAAAACATACTTTGATACTTGTGACTTTTATCATTTTTTATTGGTGAACCACAACTGACAAACTCACCATTCAACTGAAAGGGGGGACTTTCAATCTCTGTCATACTGTTTGGGCAAGCATCATTAATTTCCTTCACAGCCATCATTTGCATCTCAAGAGAAAACATACCTTGATCTTTATGCAAAATTTCAGAGGCCTCATCATTTGGAAAATGATCATCAAACTTAGGAGATTCATTAGATATAACATGATAAATCATCTTAGGATATGGAGCAACAACCTCAACACCAAAAACAAGAGCATCTTGCAGCTTATCATCATTAAACAAGCTCAAAGAAAAGTGGTGGGTGGGACAGAAAATACCGGCACATTGAGTTTCTTCTTTTGAAACTTGAGCCACTGATTGACCACTATAAAATAGTTCAAAGGCAAACTTAGAATCAAGACAAGATTCAAAATCCACACTATTCTCTAAATCAGTATTCACTTCAATACTTAGATTTTCCGCATCTACTGAATCTGAAACCACACTAAAAATACCATCATCTGATAAATCAAATTGAATTTTATTGTAGCCTAATGAAGAAGGAGTGCAAGAAGAAACAATATCACATATGTCAGAATCAAAATGCACTGATTCACTTTCCTTGTCAGAATCAATATGTGCTGGACATGAAAGTTCAAAGGTTCTATTTCCTGAATATCTGAGATACTCAAAAGATAAAATCTCTGCAATTTGTTCACTTCGAAGGGAACAACAGTCATCTTCTTCATTTATCTCCTTACTGTCTTCTTGCATGATGCTGCAAATTTATTCATTGTTGGAGTCTTGTAGTGAAACCTCTGATATCATATCTTCTTGTGTAATGACTTCACTACAAACACTTATGTCTGCATCATAACTATTATCTTGCTGGCTGCATATATCTTTTTCTTCTTCTTGCTATTCATAAAGCTTATTTTCAATATCAATGTCAGCAATATCTTCACCAGCGATAGATTCTTCATCATCCCTAAGTATATATTCATCTTCATCACTTTGAATATCATTAAATTCAGATTCACTGTCAGATTTATCATCAACATCTTTGACAATCTCAGACTCAAAATCAGTAGATTCATCATCACTTATTGCTATTTGGTTCAACAATTCCAATTTTAATTGGTCAATTCTGATTTGAGCCTGTCTATCGGCCTCTTCTTTTTTCATTTGCTTTCGGATGACCGATAATTTATTGATAAGTTTCTCCTCAAGATCCTCTTTATCATGATCTGAGTGTGACATAGATTCTTCAACACAAGATATAGCATGAGAAACACTATTGTCATCTGTGTTACCATATTGTTCAATAAAACATTCTTCCATTTCAGCCATAGATCCTATTGAATCATGAGGTAAAACCTTAAACCACTCCCTAGCATTATCGATTATAGATATTTCAAATAAATTCATTAGTACATCCTCATGTGTTATGTCATGATCATCAATCAAATCAGCAAACTTTTCTAAATGATCCTCAGCTGATTGTTCTCCAGAACCAGTGAACTTTGGCAAATGCTCCTTAACCTTTAATGGGATATGATTCGGGTATCCAGGGATACCCACAAAACTAATTTCCCCATACAAATTACCACCACTCCAATTAAAATATTGTGACATCTCAGCAGTTGAAAAATATTACAAAATGCCACTCTTACATATTCCCTTCAAATTTTGCACAGATGCAAGTAAAAATTGAAACATGTAAACCTCTTTTTTAACTGATTCCTTTTTTATTTAGTGCTGTAATCACTTGATAAGGAAATTATAAAAACCTTTAAAAATACCTGGATGTATTTGAGCTGTTGCAAAACATGTGTGCTTTGAACACACCTTTAAATCAGCATCAAAACATGTAAAACATCCACTGTCACTGTCACTGTAAGCTCACCTTCTTTGTAATCTTTCTTTCACATGCACACTGGTGCAAATCAGAACTCAGAGTCGCCACTCACTATTAGTGAGATTCTTTTGATACTATATTGGAGAAACTTGCAACTTTCAGACACGTTGCAGCAACAAATGGACAGACTTGACTTACTTTGTAAAACTTGAGGAATATGTCTTTTTGTAGAATATGACTCTATGACTGTCCCTCTGAACCAAACTCTAGGAAGATCATTAGATATTATTTATGATCTCAATGATCCCCAGCGGAGTCGCCATTTTTTTAGGGATTTTTCTTGTATGAATCATAGTGCTTGAAATGACTACTTGAACACTATGCCTTCTAATGCTGATTCAAAGACAAGAAAAGCCTAATTCCTAAGGAGTGGATAAGGTCCTTCTTCATTTTGAGCTCCAAATATACTCAGGAAGGTTTTACCTCTTATGATTGTTGTTTACATAGTATGTTATAGTGTGGACACTGATTTCCTATGTACCTTTGTTAAACCGACTTATAAATCACCTTGCAAATGACCAAGCATAACCAGATGCAAGATTTAGCCATACAAAGTTATGGTGTTAAATATAGCAAAAATCAGTGATATAAAGACTTTCATCCTTCTTCCTTTTGATGTAGGAGGGCTAACCTAAGGGATTCACTCTCCAAGGAATCAATAAAATGGACACTGTCCTGTTGACATGAGTCCTTAATGAGTTCAGCTCATTGTTCTAAAAACTAGATGAAATTGATTAATTTGTATATGACTAAATGGAGAAAATGCTTTCTCAGCAAACTCTAAATCAGTGCCTATTCCTTGGCCAAAGAGTCAATAAAAACATATGTCAACAACATGAAACTAATGCAATACTGAAGGATGCCTTACAAACTCCATACAATCCAGATTGAATGCCTTACAAACAATCTACACAACTCAATACTTCTTCATCAGGTCTTCACAACTATGTCCTTCTCTCTGAAATCATTTACAAAATTTAACTCTCTCCTTGAGAAAGACTCACAAATGATTAGACACACTACCTTGTAGTAGGTATATTCCAGATGACTTACAAATGAACTATGCTAGAGCACAAACCAGAGTCAAAAGAGACAAGACAATAATGAATAGGAACTGCACTGTATTCTCATTAATCCAAATTGTTTCCAGATATCGAAACAATAAAAACAAGAAATAAACATGAAAAAGAAGCAAGATTTACAAATAAAATCTCCAAAAAAATGGTAACTTGTACTGAACCAGACAAATACAGGAACAAGCACAAGACCAAGAACCTCCACAGGAACCAAAAATAGGGACCTAAAATTAGAACCCTCAAAACAGCTAAAAGAAGAGAAGATATAGAAGGAGAAACCCTAATCCTTCTGAGAAAATTGACACCTGTCTCCCCTCAAATATGATTTGCATTCATCTTTCCAAAATATCTGATATATTCAATTAATAACTGAGTCCATCTGTTTGAAAATATCTTCTTTTATCTCTTGCAAAATATCTCTGAAATCCAGTCATATCTCTCTTTGAAAATCTGATTTCAAAAATCTTGTGGAAAGCTCTTTCAAATTTGACTTGTGCAATTAAAATATTATGCATTTTATCTCATTTTCCTTTGTGAAAATCTGATTTATCCTCTAATAAATATCTCCCCACAAAATCATCTGTCAAAACAAATAAACATATTTGTTTCATTTTGTGCAAATTTAATCATTCTTTTCTCATCCCAAATCTGATTTCCCTAGCAAAATCTGATTTCCAGTGTCTTTAAAAAACCTCCGGGAATAATCATATGGATATTTGCAATAAAACATATAAAATTCCCTTTTAAAATAAAACCTGTGCACAATTCAAAGTCTTTGAAAATCTCAGATTTATGCATATTTTGCCCAGAAATTGCCAGATTTTGACAAGTGGCACCTTCTCATTTGTTGTCACAAACTGTGCCTTTAACTCATTTTTGACCTCAGTTACATTCGGCGACCATGCGACAACCTTCAAATCAAAGTCACGAGAAATTTTCAACTCTTCCTTCAACCCTGGGCGACCTCGCGACTGGCATCCGGTGGCTTGTCCTCATCTGGCGACTCCGCGACAAGCAGCAATCTCCATGTCACGACAGCTAACATTTCCCTCTGGCTACTTCGCAACTGACCGCTAGCGGTCAGTCGCCAAGTCTTGGCGGTCAACTTCGATGTCTCGCGACTGCGCGACAAACCACTAGCGGTCAGTCGCCAGGTCTCTGAATATTGGCGGTTAACTATGATTTCTCTCCCGGCTAGGCGATTGGGGCCTTCGGCGACTGGGTGACCAACTATGTCTTGCGACTGGGCGACCAAGTGCCACATCATCACTTCTGCAAAATTTACTTACCTTCAAATTTTGGGCATGAAAACTGAGGTGGTCGGATGACTGGGCACACGTGTGGATAGCCTCCTCTTCAACTTCAAATTCATATGTTGGTGTCTTTGCTTATATGTATTTTGAAATGTACTTGAGGCATGAATGTGGGATTAAATCTCCATATGAGTTCAAAGCATTTTTGAAATTTTCTTCAAAATACCATGTAGAGCCTCTGAAATTCGACCCCCTACCCTCAAAGGCCTGGCAAGAGCCTCTGGGCTCTCATTCTTACCTTGGATGTTAGTGTTTTGGTATATAAATACCAAAAAATGCCATTGCCCAGCCAATGTGGGACAAAGGAAATACACAGTTTCTCATCCTTGCTGGGAATATGAAGAGAACTGCTCACTAATATCTATGTTATCTTGCAAATGGACAACATTATTGTGTTTTAATGGCTAGGGCACCCCTTTGTAAGGTGTCACATTTGCATATTTTAACTTGGAAATATTTCAAAAAACTTCAAACTTCTCCCAAAAAACCATCGCATATTCTTTGTTTTTCATCTTTCTGGGTTTTTCCATCAAAAATACTCTTTAATGGGGTTGAAACTCTGCAAATGGAAAGCATGATCTTGTTTTAATGCCTTGGGTGCCACTTCTTGTGGAGGAACATTTGCAAAATCTGCTTTAAAAACTCCTCAAAATATTAATGGAGCTATTTGAGCGTGAAAGAAAAGCACCAATGGCCTCCATGGACCAAGGCACCCCCCACTATGGAGTAATATCTGCAAATTTTAACTTAAAAAAATTTCAAAAACCCTTCCTCTGCTTGCTGCATTTTTCACTGGAAGGGTGGCTGCTGGTTATTGGCAAAGAAAAACATTGACACAGCCTTTCAAAAATAGCACAAGTTCTCCCTTCATTGGCGTGAGTTTCACTTCAACCTCCCAATTCCTTTAGTAGCATAGACTTCTTTATTGTCTCCGCATTGACATATTACAATGGCCCCTTCATAATGTTTCAATTTGCAATTCACTTTAAGGATATGCACAAGTTATCATTTAGAAATAAATTGTATTAATATTGTCAGTGTTTTCAGGATCTTCCTTTCATAACTGTGGTGGAGTCCTCCGTATGTGTTGCAAGACTTCGGTTTGCAATTACAATTTGTAATCGTTTGAAAACATTGTGAATTTTCCTTTATATTACACACATCTCTGCCAAAACTCATCACCAGATGGATGGCATTAATTGTTGCCTTGTATTATTTGAAATTCCTCTTGCACTATTGCCTCCTTCCTACGTCTTAAATTTCAAAGATTGAAAACAAACCGGTGGCCTTTATAATCACTTCGACACTTATGTAGTTTGATCACAACTACGACAACTGGCCTTCGGAACTGTCTTTAAAAACTGATTGAAACAAACAATTAGACTCTGGCACTCAGCAAAAAGATTCATTAATCACCATTGAGTACATATCTAGAAGGACTTCACCAAATTCATCTTCAGGCACTAGATATTACAGTGCAAACTTAGCCTCCCAGAAGACTACATGCATACAACTGCGGAATCACCATAAATCCCCTTCAGATCGACCATTGCAAAATGACAAAATCACTCTCTGAAACTTCGCCATTTGGTCACATAGTAGATTCATATGTAATGAAGATGGTCCCACTATCAGATCCTAAGAACACCTATCAGATAGAAAGTTATCATTTCTTTAAAAAGACCATTTTGCAAACTCAAATCTTTTTCCGCACTACAGAGTGAATAAACTGCCTTTGAAACTGAACTTATAGGGTCATCAAAAGGATCTTTTAGAAACCCAACCTTTGGAGCCTGATTGAATGTCATATGTTGAACATGACCCCTCAGTTTTCTTCCTCTGAAAAAAAGCCACTAAACTGATACCGATCTGCAAAGATAGCATCTTAACACACTTTCTGAACTATAACACAATAAATATGCAGAAATCAGGTTTGAAATCGGCAAAGAAAAGTGATCTATCGGATTGGTCAAATATTGGGAATTTGCAGATGAGTTCATTCCTAGGTCTATAATGTAAATCCATATTCAATTATGTCTGACCTCAAATGGGGTGCAAATGGGGAAAGGACAAAGTATGTCATTTAATTCTGGATTTAACATTTTCAGTGAAACTTTTAATAAATTGGAAACAGAAAGGCTCTGGAAAAGTGGACAAATGGATTGGTAGGAGTCTATAAATCTTCAGGTAGGTACACTCCTATGTTTACAATATGAGGAACAAGCCAATTATCCAAAATTTTCACCCAGGTACACATTTTCAAAAGCTCAAAGTAGGTCACTTACCAATTCTGCACTTGAAAACACAGGAAATCAAAATTAATCACTATCAGAATGGTTCTTGAAAACTTTTCATCTAATTTCATAAAGATCTATAGAGTGGAAAATATGGTGTGTGACCACTGGAACACAGTACAAAAGGAATTTTCTCAATTGGGTCAACTGGTCAAAAGTTATAACATGTCAAACTGGGCTATTCAGATTTCTAGGCAGAACAAAAATGCAGACAGTTCATGAACAACCAACTTTGGGAAGTATGAAAACTTATCAAATGGATTCGGAATGACCCAAGATTTAAAACATAATCTCTCTAATATGCAGGCTAAACATTCCCAAAGTGATGGCTTATGAAACTCAACAGGGTGTAAGATACTCAGCAGCAAAGTAGGCCCCGGACAGCAAAATGACAACTTAGCAAAATGCAGAATTAGGTGACCCCCTCAAAATGACTACTCCCTAAACATGTCAAAATTGGAAATCAGGAGCTGGGACCCACTGTATATATCAAATGGAAGGCATTAAAGCTTCTCCCCAAATTGTATCTCATGAAAATCACCCGGGCAGCTTTTTCAAGCATTCTAACTGAGCCTTCTCACACAGAATTTCAGAGGTATTTTACTTTGCTTGTTTGAAAAATTTAACATGGTCACTCGAAATTTGTTCCAAATTTGGGAGTACCAACACCAAGAACATGAAACCTATATCTTATGGTTATCCTATTGATTTCCCAAGAATCCATACATAGTATCAATGTGCCCTCCTTCTTAGGTGCTAGGACTACAGGGACTACACATGTACTCACACTCTTCCTAATGAAACCTTTGACCAATAACTCTTCAATATGTCTTGCTATTATTTTTTTTTGTTTATGGGCCATTTTGTAGGCTTCTTTGTTTGGAATTGTAGCCCTTGGAATGAGGTCTATGCAATGACATACTTCCCTCGGAGGTGGTAAAGTCTCTGGAGTACTTTCTGTAATCAGACCATTGAACTTGTCCAGCAGTGCTTTGACTTCTTTAGGACATACATCTCTTCCTATGGCTTTGACTATGGGATTATTTAAGGTTGTCTTTTGGGATCTTACAAAAAGTCCAAAACAAGGTGTCTCCTTCTCTTTCAAGCCTTTCATGTATTATTTCTCCCCTATACACATGACACTACTTCTAACATGTTTTTATTGTCCTTCCTCATGAAGTGGATTGGTGCAGTGAAACCCATGAAAATATCTACATTTCATTATTAAGGTTATTCACGTATGTTCAAATCCAATTTCTCATGTAATCCTAATTTGCAAAAGTAATAATTCTGCAACATGGTACAAAGTCGTTATTAGTAACTGATCCAAGAAGTTGAAGGATCATTTGTAACCACCCAAATGTAATATAAAATAGAAAAAATGTAATAGAATGGAGGAGAGAGTAATTCTGGATAGGATAGTGATAAAGTGAGAAAAACAGTCGGGCTGTCTTGCCTTCTACTAGAGATCAATTCACATTTTGTATCCATTCATATTTTAAGAATGCAAGAGAGCCTTTAATTCATAGTGTTACAAATTCATTAAGATATCTATTTATCTTTAATGTTAACCCCTTATGCAAGTCAGGTTCATAGTGTTTATGATCAATGGATTGTGATATGTTTATTGATTTCATGTTTTTCTGAAAGGATTTAATCGCTTTATATATTATCTTTCTTTTGTTGAGATAAGTTGAGTTGAGTTAGGTTTGTGTGAGTTTTATTTTGTGGTAGAAAATAGGTTTGGGTGCGGAGACCATAAAAATTATTTTCACCATTGGATTTCCTTGATTTGGAAATATATTTTACAAAACCTAATTTCTCAACTTCTGACCGAAGCAATTTTTAAAATCTTATTAGGTTAAAAACTTATGCATGACAGAGTAAGGGTCTAGAAAATTGTCATTAAAATGACAGTCACAGGAATGTTAATGATGTTTCTTGTTTATTTTATGTGTTTGGTAGATGCTCTACATCATATTGGTATCAGAGCTCAGAAGATTCTAAATGAGTAGATGGAAGGTGATCTACACTAGGCAGAGTTGGGTTTGTTTGGTTTTTGTTAAGGTGTTTTTTTTTTGTAGATTGGTGGCGATTCATTCAGCTATAGTGCATGGATATGAAAGGTCTACCAAGGGACCATAGGAGATATTCTTGTGTTTTGGTGATAGACTGGGGAGAGAGGCATGAAGGAATCCCAGGTGAGGGAAAGTGGTTTTGATGTAGCATAAAGGAGTGGACTATGCAATGCAAGAAGCACCATTAAACACGACCAACATAAAATCCATTAATAGGAGTCACAATTGAATGAAATAGAGGAAGTAGAGGAGGTGTCAATCCAGCGGTGATGAAAAGGAGAAGATTTTGCAGGATCTCATCAATGCATTCCCATGGGACATGGAAATTTTTAAATCCTGGGAGTATGGTGCAGTGGCACCCACTAAAATATCTACATTTCATTATTAAGGTTATTTACATATGTTCAAATCCAAGTTGTCATGTAATCTTAATTTGAAAAAGTAATAATTCTGCAATGTGGTGCCAAGTCATTATTAGTAACCAATCCAAGAAGTTGAATGATCATTTGTAACCGCCCAAAAGTATTATAAAAGGGCCAAAATTTAATCGAATGTAGGAGAGAGTATGTCAGGATAGGATAGTGGTAAAGTGAGTAAAAGAATCAGGATCTCTGGCCATCTTCCAGAGAGCCATTCACATTCTGTATGCATTCAAATTTTAATATATGGTGATTCGATAGTGTTACAAATTCATTGAGTTATTTGTTTATTTTTAATGTTAACCCCTTATGCAAGTTGGCTTTGAAGAGTTTCTGATCAATTAATTGTGATATGTTTATTGATTTTGGGCTTTGCTAAGAGGATTTAATAGCTTTATATATCAAATTTCTTATGTTTACTTGAGTTGGGTTTGTGTGAGTTTTATTTTGTTTTGGAAAATAGGTCTCGGTGCAGAGACCATAAAATTCATTTGCACTGTTGGATTTCATTGATTTGGAAATATGTTTTACAAAACCTAATTTTGCAACTTCTGACCAAAGTGATATTTAAAATCTTATTAGGTTACAAATTTATGAGTGATAGAGTAAGGGTCTATAAAAATGTCATTAAAATAACAATCACAGGAATGTTAATGATGTTTCATGTTTATTGAATGGGTTTGGTAGATTCTCTACATCAGATTGGTATCAGAGCTCAGAAGATTCTAAACGTGTAGGTGGAAGGAAATCTACACCAAGTAGTGTTGGGTTTGTTTGGTTTTTGTTATGATGTTTTTTTGGTTGCAGATTGGTGCTCGTTCATTCAGCTGCAGTGGGTGGACAAGAAAGATCTACCAAGGAACCATAGGAGATGGTCTTGTGCATCCTTGATAGAGTTGGGAGAGAGGCATGAAGGAATCCTAGGTGAGGGACATCAATTATGATGTAGCATAGATGAGTGGATTGTGGAATGGAAGAAGCACCATTGAAGGAGACCAACATAAACTCCATTAATAGGAGTCACATTTGAATGAAATAGAGGAAGCAGAGGAGGTTTCAATCAAGTGGTGATGAAGAGGCAAAGAATTTTGTAGAATCTCATCAAGGAATTTTTGTGGGACATGGAAAATTATAAAGATTGGGAGTATGGTGCAGTGGCACCCATGAAAATATCTACATTTCATTACTAAGGTTATTCACGTATGATAAAATCCAAGTTGCCATGTAATGTTAATTTGCAAAAGTAATAATTATGCAACATGGTGCCAAGTGGTTATTAGTAACCAATCCAAGTCAAAGGATCATTTGTAACTCCCCAAAAGTATTATAAAAGGGTCAAAATGTAATCAAATGGAGGATAGAGTAAGTCCAAATAGGATAGTGATAAAGTGAGAAAAAGAATCGGGCTCTCTAGCCTTCTACAAGAGAGCCATTCACATTTTGTATGCATTCAGATTTTAATATATAGTTATTTGATAGTGTTACAAATTCATTGATTTATTTGTTTATCTTTAATGTTAACCCCTTATGCAAGTCAGGTTTGAAGAGTTTCTTATCAATGGATTATGATATGTTTATTGATATCGGGTTTTGCTAAAAGGATTTAATATCTTTATATATCACATTTCTTGAGTTGAGTTGAGTTGAGTTGAGTTGAGTTGGGTTTGTGTGAGTTTTTTTTTGCATAAAATAGGTCTCGGTGTAGAGACCATAAAATTCATTTGCACCGTTGGATTTCCTTGATGTGGAAATATGTTATAGAAAACCTAATTTTGCAACTTTTGATAGAAGCAATTTTTAAAATATTATTAGATTAAAAATTTATGTATGACAGAGTAAGGGTCTAGAAAATTGTTATTAAAATGATAGTCATGGAAATGTTAATGATGTTTCTTGTTTATTGAATGGGTTTGGTAGATGATCTACATCAAATTCGTATTAGATCTCAGAAGATTTTGAATGTGTAGATTGGTGCCGATTCATTTATCTATAGTGCGTGGATAGGAAAAGTCTACCAAGGGACGATATGAGATGTTCTTGTGTGTCATTGATAGAATGGGGAGGGAGGCATGAAGTAATTCCAAGTGAGGGACAACGGTTGTGATGTAGCATAGAGGAGTGGACTATGCAATGGCAGAAACACCATTGAAGGCGACCAACATAAACTCTATTAATAGGAGTCACATTTGAATGAAATAGAGGAAGAAGAGGAGGTGTCCATCCAGTGTTGATGAAGAGGCAAAGATTTTTGCAAAATATCATCAAGGCATTCTCATGGGACATGGAAAATTTTAAAGCTCGGTAGTATGGTGCAGTGGCACCCATGAAAATATCTACATTTCATTATTAAGGTTATCATGTATGTTGAAATCCAAGTTGTCATATAATCTTAATTTGCAAAAGTAATAATTCTGCAACGTGATGCCAAGTCCTTATTAGTAACCAATCCAAGAAGTCGAACAATCATTTGTAACCGCCAAAAAGTATTATAAAAGGGCCAAAATGTAATCAAATGGAGGAGAGAGTAAGTCTGGATAAGATAGTGATAAAGTGAGAAAACAAATCAGACTCTCTGGCCTTCTACCAAAAAGCCATTCACATTCTGTATGTATTTAGATTTTAATATATGGTAATTTGATAATTTTACAAATTCATTGAGTTATCTGTTTATATTTAATGTTAACCCCTTATGCAAGTCAGGTATGAAAATTTTATTATCAATGAATTATGATATGTTTGTTGATTTTGGGTTTTGCTAAAAGGATTTAATAGCTTTATATATATCGGGTTTCTTGAGTTGAGTTGAGTTGGGTTTGTGTGAGTTTTATTTTGTTGTAAAAATAGTTCTTGGTACAGAGACCATAAAATTCATTTGCATCATTGGATTTCCTTTATTTGGAAATATGTTTTACAAAACCTAATTTTGCAACTTCTAAACCAGGGAATTTTTAAAATATTATTCGGTTAAAAATTTATGCATGATAGAGTAAGGGTTAGAAAAATATCATTAAAATTGCAGTCACGGGAATGTTAATGATGTTTCTTGTTTATTGAATGGGTTTGGTAGAGGCTCTACATTAGATTGGTATCAGAGCTTAGAATATTCTAAACATGTAGATGGAAAGTGATCAACAGTAGGTACTATTGGGTTTGTTTGGTTTTTATTATGGTATTTTTTGTGGTTGTAGATTTGTGTCATTTCATTCAGCTGTAGTGGGTGGACAAGAAAGGTCTAGCAAGGGACCATAGCAGATGGTCTTGTGTGTTGTCGATAGACTTGGGAGAGAGGCAAGAGGAATCCTAGGTGAGTAAAGCGGTTGTGATGCAACTTAGAGGAGTGGACTATGTAATGGCAGAAGCACCATTGAAGGTGACCAATCTAAACTCCATTAATAGGAGTTACATTGGAATGAAATAGAGGAAGTAGAGGAGGCATCGATCCAGTGGTGATGAAGAGGCAAAGATTTTTGCAGAATCTCATCAAGGTATTCCCATGGGACATGAAAATTTTTCAAGCTCAGGACTATGGTGCAGTGAAACCCATGAAAATATCTACATTTCATTATTAAGCTTATTGACATATGTTCAAATCCAAGTTGTCATGTCATCTTAATTTTCAAAAGTAATAATTCTGCAATGTAGTGCCAAGTGGTTATTAGTAACTGATCCAAGAAGTAAAAGAATCATTTGTAACCATCCAAAAGTATTATAAAAGGGCCAAAATGTAATCAAATGGAGGAGAGATTAAGTCTGGATAGGATAGTGATAAAGTGAGAAAAAGAATCATGCTCTCTGGCCTTCTATGAGAGAGCCATTCACATTCTGTATGCATTCAGATTTTAATATATGGTGATTCGATAGTGTTACAAATTAATTGAGTTATATGTTTATCTTTAATGTTAACCCCTTATACAAGTTGGGTTTGAATATTTTTTGATCAATGGATTCTGATATGTTTATTGATATCCATTTTTTCTAAAAGGATTTCATAGCTTTATATATTGGGTTTCTTCAATTGAGTTGAGTTGGGTTTGTGTGAGTTTTATTTTGTTAGAGAAAATATATCTCGGTGTAGAGACCATAAAATTCATTTGCACCATTGGATTTCCTTGATGTGGAAATATGTTTTACAAAACCTAATTTTGCAACTTTTGACCTGAAGTGATTTTTAATATCTTATTAGGTTAAAGATTTATGCATAACAATGTAAGGGTCTAGAAAACTGTCATTAAAATGACAGTCACAGGAATGTTAATGATTTTTCTTGTTTATTGAATGGATTTGGTTGATGCTCTGCATCAGACTGGTATCAAAGCTCATAATATTCTGAAGGTGTAGATTGAAGGCATTATATTTTTCCATTAGTATGCTTAGAGAAAAACATGATCTACACCATCGGTTTACTCTACACTGACAGACAGGGCACAACACTATCCAAGGCCAAGGTTACCCGACAAACACTGTTAAGTGTTACCTGATGACAAAAAGGTAAATGATACCCGACGAGTAACAACAGTGCTACCCGACAGTACATCAAAGAGAGGCTACCAACAGATACAGGGAACTTGGTGAACAATTCAGTCAAGGAACACCAATAGACTGCATGTTTAAACTGACAAACAAGAACCAACAGTTAGTTACATTCCATAAAAAGTGTATCTGACTTTCCATGTCAGATAAATCACTGAAGTTGTATTTATAACTTCCTGATTTGCTTTTAAATCCATTATGTGCGGAGGAAGCAATGTAATTGTTATTGTTTTAATTAGTTTTACTATTTTAAAATATACTGTAACATAAGAAATGTAAAATATAACAATGTGTAACACAAGAAAAGGTAACATTTGAAATAAGTGGGGGAAAGATAAGATATTCCTCTTCCATCCCAAGATGCACAAAGGAAAAATCAAAATTGATCAACCCAAAAAGGATCAATGCACAAATGAATCAATCATTTGGAAATGAGAACAAAGAGGAAAGTCTTAAATTCCCATTTTATCAAAAGGAATGTGTGATATATTTAGAATGATTAAGGATTTGAATTGAAATGGAAAGGAGAAATGCACTAACCTTGAAATATTTTAGATCAAAGGATGTTGTATTGTGAGGTCTGTACTCAGTTTCTAGATAAACTAAAGTATGATCTAGAAAGGAAACGTAGAGACGAACAAAACCCATAAATTGTTTTCCAATCTGACACCATCTTATGAAAACGGTCGACCTTGACCCACAAATGTCACCGCTGACCCAATAATTTCAACCCTGACCTGCACAGCCTCGACAGAAAATCTGTTTGCGGAGCCTCAAAGAAAGCCAAAAAGGTTATCCCGATCTGAGTCCAAATCTGTAGTTCTGAACCTGTACCTACAAGAAAAAGAGATTTTTTTATTTTTTTTTGGGGGGGGAAGGGTTTGCCTTGGTCAAACCCTAGATTTGGAATTAACCTCAAATATATAATTGAAATTGAAGAAGTAAACAAAGTAAATGCATAAATTCACCTTTCTTGTAAAAGTGCTTGTGGAGGATTTGAATCCTTGAATCCACAAGTATGTATGTACCAATGGATTTAGAATTTAGAATGTAGGATGTCTTCAATCAATTGCTTCTTGATCTCCAACACCTAATCATGAATGGGTTCTTGATTATGAAGAAGCTTGGAAGAAGGCGGATGGAGAGATCACCAAAAGGGCATTATGTGGCTTGAATCCTTCAATGGCCTCCAATGGATCTCTTTGAATGCTTGAAGGATTGATGATGGATGAATCCTTGCTTCAAATATTTCTTGATTGCTTGCTTGAAATTTACTTGATAATAAATCTCAATTGCTCAATAATGCTTAGGCTTGGATAGAGGACTTAGAGAAAATGAAAGGAGGAAGGCTCCCTTTTATATGAAATTAGGGCACAATATTCTAAGGAGACCAAAATAGGAGAATTAATTCCCATTAAATTATTTACCCCTAGAATAGGATCTATGTTAAATATAATTTAGGAATCACCACTTCAGAGCCTGAAATAGCTAACGTGGAAGTGGCAAAATAACTTTTGCAAAGACCGACATCTAGAAACTCTGGGACCCTAAAATTTGAACCCTGGGTCAAGGTTGAGGTCAACCTTGACCTAGGTTAGGTTTGAGGTTGACCTTGACCTAGGTCAAGGTTGAGGTTGACATAGACCCAAAAGGTCAACCCTATCCTTGAGGTCAAAGATCTCAGATCTGTAGTCCAGGATGCAAAAATCAAGTTGGAAAGAAGTGGAAGTAGGGGAAGAATAGGGGGAAAGCTAGGTCTAGATCAAGAACCCATTCAAGGTGCTTAAAATGACCCCAAACCACTTACTCAGAAGGATAAAATAGTCTACAATGGAAGTGCTTCCATTTTCTGACTATACATTTAGCCCTCACTTTAGCAAGAGTATGGACTGAATGCAAACCCTTGGTAAAGGAGATCATGAAGGAAAAAATAATATTATTGAAATCAAAAGAGACAAAGGAATACTTAAGACCCCAGGGACTCAAGTATTTATCAACCCTAAGATCATGATAAGAGAGACATCACCAATCAAAGAGAGAGAGAGAGAGAGAGAGAGAGAGAGAGAGAGAGAGAGGTTANCACCAAACAAAGAGAGAGAGAGAGAGAGAGAGAGAGAGAGAGAGAGAGAGAGGTTAGCTCACCCAGTAAGATGTGTGTATCCCACTGTGAACCACAAAAAGGATAGGATGGCCCACCAAGAAAGAACTTGATAGTCACCCCATAAAGTTGTGTGCCTTCTGGCGGCTTTGTACATGTATATAGTGCATCTTTTGACGGATTTTATGAAGTACCCATGGATCCATATTCTTATATCACCATGGAATACATTTGTAAAATGCGTATCTCTTAAGGATTTAGCAACTTATGTGCATTACCTTCCGAGGATTGAGCATATTGAATTGTAATTGAATTCATATCTCTTTAGGATTTAGCAACTTATGTGCATTACCTTTTGAGGATTTAGCATATTGAATTGTAATTGAATGCATATCTCTTTAGGATTTAGCAACTTATGTGTGTTAACTTTAGAGGATTTAGCATGTTGCAAAATAAAATGTTAGAAAAAATGCATAATATAAAATGAGGGAGGCCATATATATGCCCCCTCCTTAAGATGGCAAAGTACATACTATTTTGACATGTTAAGGAGAAAAAATAACAAGGATAAAGCCTTCTTCAACAACAAGACAATATCCATAGACAAAACCCAGTCCAAGCCAAGAAGATCACCACTCCTATGAGGCCACGGAAGGGGCGGATGCAAAGAGATATCATGCAAGAAGTGAAAAAGTAACCTTTGCGAGGGATAGCACGATATTTAGTTTCCAAGGTGAGAGATTTATCAACCATGGAAACCCAATGTCAAAAAAAGAATAGGTTATGATCAAGGACATAGATCCTCAATGCAAACCAAAATGTTCATGTATGATGGATATCACATAATTGATAGATACCGCTTAACAAAGGGAAACGTCAATCCTGGAAAGACAGAAAAGAAGGAGATGGCATCCTTGCCCCTCAAGCGTAGGGACAAGGATGAAAGGGGACCTATTATATCACTCACAATGCTATGCAAGACCACGATCCCCCAAAGATTAGGCTAACATTGTTTTATATAATGTGCAGTTCCATAATAGGAACATAAATATTATTTAGAGAAAACAAGATTGAAATACAACTCATTGCCACATGAAATATAAATAACTTTACTATCAGTGAGTTTCCTAATCTTATAGTGTAAAGCATGACATTAATTAGTAGAGTGATCATGAAATCTATGATACAAACAAAAAGGAAGAGTCTTCAAGTATGGACTACGTTTCTTTTTGTGTTTAGGTCTAGTAATCATCTTAGCATGAAGGAGTTTAGGAAAAAGAACTTCTTGGTCAAAGTCCTTCATGGGTTCATCATGTTTTGAAGTGTTATTTGAGATGTTGTTATTGATGTGTTGTTGAGGATTAAATCCCAATCAATAAGAATGCTCATGCCCCCCATTCTGTAAGGGCATTTGAATTCTTTGTTTATGCTTACCACGTCCTTGACTATGGAGTCCTTTTTTAACTAGTAAATGATAACCAGGACCATAAACAGAAACCATGTAAGAAGGAGTCAATGGAACTCCAATAGTCACTATGTCAATACTAGTAGGTTTGACAGATTCATATTGGGTAGAAGCAGTGACAAAGTTATTATGAAGGTAATGAGAAGTAGAAGAAAAATATCATTGTTCAAACTCTCTTTTTTGCTTCATAAAATAAAGATTAGAAACCTTATATTCTCCAATAAAAGTAGAATTAAAATTCAAGGTTCCCCAATCATCTCCAGCAAGAGCATTAGAGGAAGAAGGATTACTATTAGGAATAGGAGTATTGTGGGTTTGAATATTCAAACAAGAATTTGGTGCATCATCTACATGAAGTGTATACACCATGTTGTGGTGAATAAATTTGACTTTACAGTGAAGGGTGGAAGGAACAACATGCATCTCATGCAACCAAGGTCTACCCAAAAGGAGGTTATAATGAAGAGATACAGGCATAACATGAAAAGGAGTATTTAGGATGACCGGGCCTACTTTGATAGGTAAGGTAATGATGCCTAAAGTGTTCTTATCAATGTTATCAAAGCCACGTATAGGATTATTATCAGGTTGAATAGTTGAAAGATCAGCTTTAATTGATTTGAGCATGTCCATGCTACAAATATTAAGCCCAAATCCATTACCAATCAAGGTCCTACGAATGATACTCTTATTGATAGTAACAACAACCATAAGGGCATCATATTGATTCTGAACTTCTTTAGAAGGTAAATCCTTTTGATTAAATACAATGTCAAGAGGACCCGGGGTAACATGCATGCATTGTAAGAAGGAATTGATGTTCTCTTGATTAGGAGGTGGAGAGGGAAGAGTTTCTAGAGATTTTTTCAAGGCTTCATGGTAGGTAGGTTAAGTTTTAATAAGCTCCCATAAAGAAATCTTGGCAGGGGTATTGCGCAATTGGTTTATCATATCATACTCCATGTTAGGAAGACAGGGTGGAGGAGGAAGAATGGGTTGAGAAGGTGGTAAAGAAGTAGGAACCACTGGATTAGGTTGAGGGTTATTCCTTGTACAATAGGTGTGAGTTATCAAATCTCCATCATTGAAAGATTCCAAAGATTCTATAGGTTTACCTTTCATAGTAATACGAGGACAACCTTTAATAGTCAACAAGGGTTTTGGATAAACCATGTTAGTTGTCTCAACACTACAAATAGGTTCACAAGAAGGAAAAAAAGAATACATCCTAGGAGGAGATGAGGGAGGATCTTGATTCTCTATAAGATCATCACTAAGAGAGAGAGCATTAAGGGAATTCATATCATTCTTTGCTAATGCCTTATCACTAAAAGGAATCCCAAATGGAGGTAAAGTATCTATAATGTCTTCTTCTTTCTCTAAAATGTCTACATAAGAGGAGTGTGTTTTAGAAAAAGAGTCACCATAATGTATGAATACATCATCCACTAATAAATCACCCTCTTGTATCAAGGCATCTTCACAAGGAGGTGATAAATCAATGTCTTTATCCAAGCATTCATCTCAAAAAGTAGAATCATCCACAATGACTACATGAGGAAGAGAATAATCAACATGCAAATCCAAAGGTTCATCCCAAATAGGAGGATTATCATCCCTATCAATAAAGCACATAGTAAAAGGTTTGGAAAGTAGTTGAAACAACATGGGCAACATAATAACGAATAAAAAAATGCATAGAAAATAGATCTAGATATATCCAAATGCATTCAAATGAAATGTATGATGAAAAATCTAAATGTTTTTGTATTTTTAAAGAAATTTTGTGATTTTTATTTATTTTTGACATATAAATGCAAGAGCATAAAATAAATCTACTTTTAAATGCATGTAAGATCTAAAACAAGATGCAAATCTAACACCAAAAAGAAAGCATTGTCTATCGCGGGTTCACCAAAATGTAACATATAAAATGTAACATATAACAATGTGTAACATAAGAAAATGTAACATTTGAAATAAGTGGGGGAAACATAAGATATTCCTCTTCCATCCCAAGATGCACAAAGGAAAGATCCAAATTGATCAACCCAAAAAGGATCAATGCACAAATGAATCAATCATTTGGAAATGAGAACAAAGAGGAAAGTGTTAAATTCCCATTTTATGGAAAGGAATGTGTGATATATTTAGAATGATTAAGGATTTGAATTGAAATGGATAGTAGAAATGCATTAACCTTAAAATATTATATATCAAAGGATGTTGTTTTCTGAGGTCTGTACTCAATCTCTGGAAAAATAGAAGTATGATCTAGAAAGGAAAAGCGGAGAGGAACAAAACCCAGAAATTATTTTCCGATCTGACACCGTATTATGAAAAAGGTTGACCTTGACCCATAAATGTCACCCTTGACCCAATAATGTCATCCCTGACCTGCACAGCCTCAACTGAAAATTTGTTCGTGGAGCCTGAAAGAAAGCCGAAAAGGGTATCCAAATCTGAGTCCAAATCCGCAGTCCTGAACCTATACCTGCAAGAAAAAGAGATTTGTTTGTTGGGGGGGGGAGGGTTTTGCCTTGGTAAAACCCCAATTTTGGAATTAAGCTCAAATATATAATTGAAATTGTAGAAGTAAACAAATTCAATGCATAAATTCACCTTGCTTGTAAAATTTCTTGTAGAGGATTCGACTCCTTGAATTCACAAGTATGTATGCACTAATGGATTTAGAATTTAGAATGTAGGATGTCTTCAATAAATTGCTTCTTTATCTCCAACACCAAATCGTGAATGGGTTCTTGATTATGAAGAGGCTTGGAAGAAGATGGATGGAGAGATCACCAAAAGGGCATTATGTGGCTTGAATCCTTCAATGGCCTCCAATGGATCTCTTTGAATTCTTGAAGGTTCGATGATGGATGAATCCTTGATTCAAATCTTTCTTGATTTCTTTCTTGAAGTTTACTTGATAATACTTCTCAATTTCTCAATAATGCTTAGGCTTGGATAGAGGACTTAGAGAAAATGAGAGGAGAAAGGCTCCCTTTTATATAAAATTAGGGCATAATATTCTACGGAGGCCGACATAGGAGAATTAAATTCCCATTAAAGCCTTTACCCCTAGGAGAGGACCTATGTTAAATATAATTTAGGAATCACCACCTCAGAGCCCGAAACAACCGACCCAGAAGTGGGAAAATAACTTTTGCAAAGACCGACATCTGGAAACTGTGGGACCCTAAGATTTGAACCCTAGGTCAAGGTCAAGGTTGACCTTGACCTAGGTTAGTGTTGAGGTTGATATAGACCCAAAATTTCAACCCTGAACCTGAGGTCAAAGATCTCAGATCTGTAGTCTAGGATGCAAAAATCAGGTTGGAAAGAAGTGGAAGTAGGGGCAGAATAGGGGGAAAGCTAGGTCTACATCAGGAACCCATTCAAGCTGCTTGACATGATTCCAAACCACTTCCTTGGAAGGCTAAAATAGTCTACAATGGAAGTTCTTCCTTTTTCTGACTATACACATACATACTAAAGAACAAGGTCAAGTTGTAAACCTTGGATCTGAGAGTTAACATTGTAAAATGTAAATTCCAATATAGGTCAAATACTTGTGTAAATAGGTGCTCAATCCATTGATAATTGAAGTGGTTCAATCAATATAGTAGCCACGAAGAGAAAATAAAGACTAGATAGAGAATTCATGCAGATGAACACAAACATAATCTAATCAATTTTCAAGAACATAACAGAGGCTACTGACAAGAAGAGAAAAGGTATTCATCAATCACTTAAGATGATATTATTTTGACAAGGATTTAATGGATCTGTAAATTAGCAATAATAGATTGCATAAAGTCAGGGCAACATTTGTACTCTTTCTAACAAGTGAAGTACACTAATGAAATCCTTTCAAGAAAGGTGGGCTTAACCGTCCTATTGTAAAATCTCATAACTAAGTGCACACTTAAATCAGTGTTGCAAAAGCTCTTAACAGAGTATATCTTAACATGTCTCCACCATAATACTCTTAACAAGGTAGATCATCAGAAGTGATCAAATTATAAGGCTTAACCTTCTCCCTTCCATTATGCAGATAGTGAAGTTTTGTGGGTTCCATCCCCATTGTAGTTTTTACTTCCTAACAGGAGTTTTCAGCGATACCATATCTTGTGTTATGTGTTTGTCAATTTCATAAATGTTTCTATGAATGATTGAAAACTATTAGAGATTGTGAACAAACATTAGATGCATAAGAAAGAATAATAGTAATGGTTGGTAAATCAGAATTGAATGATTACTAATGATGAATTGTGTAAGGTGCTAAAATTTTTAGAGGTACTGATTCATCCCTCCCCTCTAAGTACTACTTACCATTAATTCCAACAATTGGTATTAGAACTGAGTATATTCTTGAAAATCTTAAAGGCTTAAGAGAAAAGATCATACAATGAAGAAGTACAAACTTGATAAGAATGTTGAGAACAAAAAGCTTGAGATAGAGAAGTTCTATGAACAGTATAAAGAAGCAAGAATCAAGATGAGAGACCTACTACATGAAAGAAAAGGTATGGCTACCCAGAACAATGAAATAGACTATCAAGAAGAAGAGATTCCAAATTTCTTTAAATCTTCAGGAATAAATGCAAGAAATACATCAAATACATCAGTAGAGAACATCACAAATCTAAAGGTGATCAATCTACATCTGACAGAGAAAATAAATATGCTGCAAATTGGTCAAGAGACCCAGATGGTAAGAATGATTGATGTGATGAGTTCTGCCAGACAAGATGAAACATAAAGAACACTTTCTATTGATGATAGAAGGAAGATTTCAGAGAAACTATAGGGAAAGTAAATGGAAATTCAAAGAGATGCTAATCATCACCATGATCTCACAAATCAGATTATCCTTATAAGTCAAGAAGCAAATAGAATAAATGTGGAACTCATTGAGAGAATATAGATTATCGGTGAACAAAGAGAAGAAAATAAAAAGATAAAGCATGAGGTTAGAATTCAACAATAGCATAATGAGATTACGAGAAAGGCTGAAGAAAGAAATAAAAGAATGGATGACTTTCTTAAGGGACAAAAAAGAGTCAACAACAACAGCGGTATAGGCTTTACTGAAAATGGAGAATCATCAAATCCAAACAATGTCTACAAAAATCCAAGACAAAGAAAGCTGACATGCAAGCACTATGGAAAGCAAGGGCACACATAAAATGCATGCAGATGTAAAATGAAAGGTACTCCCAAATCTACACCTACACCTTAATTCATAGGATTTTGTTATAAATGTAACAAGAAAGGACATAAGGCTTATGAAGGCAAGAGAAAGATAGAAAAGTCAAAGAAGGAAACCTACATGGAAAAATAATGTCCTACATGCAAGATGAATGAGCACACATCTAAAGAATGTTGGAAAAAAAAAAGGCAAGCATGGAATCCAAAAGGTAAAGAAGTTCCTTATCAGCCAAAGAGAATCGGTAATCAATATGTATGGGATTACAACACATGGAAAAATTGTATAGCATGTGGTAGATATGGTCACATTGCTGCAAACAACATGAGAGCTTGGACCAAAAGGTCTAGAGGTTGGTCAAACCCCATAATGGCATGCTTACACTGTCATAAAGTTGGTCACATCAAGAAAGATTGCAAAGATAGATCGAGAGAAACAAGCACATATCCCAATCGTAACGCCATTGAAGATATACGGAGGTCAGAGACAAAATATGGATAAAAGCTTCAAGCAATGATGAAGCAGGACCAAGCAATGCAAATGGTGACACCCCATCCAATGGATCTGGTGACACCACCAACCCCACTTGAGTTTAACAAGTATGGAACTGCACTATACCAAGTTATATTTTGCATCAGTTCCATTATAGAAATTGATAGATAGTCAAAATCTTCATGAATTAAAGATGCATACTACTTTACTTGTTACTAATCTAAAAATGCAACACCGTCGGTAAACACTTACTAAAAATAATTGGTGAACACAATAATGAGTTGTTTACACTTACCACAAATTGTCGGTCCACTAGTAAACATGGTAAGTTGCCAATGTAACCCGACGACCATTGGTAAGAAAGCAAATTTCAGAAGTGGTCGTGACATAATATCGATATCCTTTGGTAAAATAAAGGTGGTTAACAACAGCCCCAAGCATCATATCTTCACCGACGATGATTGGAATCATCCTCCTAAAAAAACTCCTCTTCTTATAAGTAGTAGACGGGACAAATTCATTTTTCACCCACAATTTGAAGAGAAAGAAGAGCGACATCAAAGTGATTAAAGAGCGGAGAGAAGAAGTGTCTACAGATCAATTGAGCACATAGAGGACATAGTCCTCATCCCAATTGTGAATCAAAGTAAGTACCAAAGGCACCGAAAGATATCTGTCATTGTTTTTTCAAGAAAGACCTTGAAAAACAATGGCAACCAAATTAAGAACTGCTAAGTTGAAGAATGAAAAGAAGAATGTAGTGAAACTAATCAACAATAGCACATGTGTAGAACCTAAGTAGAAAATCTGTCTAGAAATTCCATTGAAACCCGATGAAGCCGGCATATTTTCAAAAATTTTGCCTAGGGTTTAGCTCATAGAAGACATTAGGTCTTATATTCACTGCAAGATCATAGAGATAGGTGATCTAGAAATGGATGAAGCTTTTAAGAAGCTATGTGATGCCAAAGGAAAATTGAAAGAATTACACAAACACTTGGAGGTAAAATGGTTACCCAATGCCCTACATTTCCCGAGGGAATTCAAGACATAATGGATTAGGTTAGTCTTGAGAAGGATGCATGACAACAAACTATGGCTAGACCAACCCAAGAAAATAACAAAGGATGTTCTTCATGCTATCACTAGTTATTTGATAACTGACAAGCCTAGGGAACACAAACATCCATCCATGAAAGAAGCTACAAAATTCACCAATGCAGAAGGAGACAACACAGGTCACAAAGTAAACACAATCACCGACGAAGAGTTAAAATTTGGTTCCTGTGTTATTGGGTACAAAAAATTTTAGGCTAGCAGAATGAACAAGATTTCTACAATAGCAGTAAGCATAGCTTACAATATTGTAACAAAAGGAATCTAGATGGACCTGTGTGAGATCCTTTTGAAACAAATTCATGAAAATATGATCAAAATCAGGTCTGTAAAGAGCAACACATGTAAGTTTGGATCACTTATCATGTGTATATTTTTTTATTTTCAAGAATTCTTTCCTTCAGTAGGAAAAGTTGTATGGGACTCTACCAAACTCTAAGTCACTAGGAGACAACTTTGAGTCTGTCATGTTTGCATACTTCCTTGAGTTCAAGGAAAAGATGATGGAAAGAACTAGGATTCCTGAATAACTAGTTGAAAAACAAAAAGATGAGATATGTTTCATGGAAGACATAGAATACACTCTTATCAAACTGGTTGTACCAAGAATAGCTTGGTTAGCACCATTAGACTATGAGATCAATATTGAACTAGCTACAAGTGCAATTGAGGCACTGATCAATGAGACCATTGATAAGAAACAACCAAGGTTTGGAACATATGAGGAGGCCAAACCTAAGATAAAACATGGCCAGGAAGTCAAAAGGACTATAAACAAGAAAGATAAAATGGTTAAGAATGTCAAGAAGATTCTATCGGTCTTAGAAGAAGAGCAGGATGAACCAGAGGAAATTGATGAATAGGGAACCATCGGTGAAGAACTAGAAGAAAATAAATTAGTTACAGAGGCTACTAAATCTGATACACCTCCATCTCCACCTCCTACAAAGAAGAAAACAACACAAAGTCAAATTGCTGCTACCGATACCACACCGCTTAAGAAAGGTCAAGTAAGGATCTATATGAGGAAAGAGATAGCTAAAAGAACAAAACAAAAACCTGTCAAAACCACACCAACAAAGAAAAGAAAAAGGTTTTTCAGGACAAAGGTTGACTTGGATGACACCAAAGATGATGAACCAGATGTAGTAAAGAAAAACTTCAGAAATCAAATGGTAGATGAAGCTACCAAATCAATTGCTACTCTTGGCACAATGACTGATAAAAAGATCAGACAATGGGATACACTAAATCTATAGGATTAGAATAAAATACAAGAGGTATTCATAAAATCAATGATTAAGAACAAGTATGCCCCTACTGAATTTGTAAATCAAATACATGCAGAGCTAGGTAAAAGGGTATACCAATAGTGGTCATATGCCCTACAAATAGAAAGAGAAGTATGAGAATGCATTCTTGTGAGACCGATACCTCCTAAATCCAAATTTGAAGAGATACAAGAAGTACTAAAGAAACACTCAAGTAAATTTGTAGCCAAAATAAGGGCTTCCAAAGTACTAGAGAACAAGTTTATAGAACTACATTCAATGACAAAAATCAAATGGAGACATCTCCTGGATCTACCAACAAAGTCAACAAGTGTCGAGAAGCAATTACTTCTCAGAAAAACAAGACACTGAGAGGAGGAGACAGATAATGCAAGTCTTCAGCATATTTCTCTGGACAATCAAGAAAGTGATGATGAGCCTATAAACTTAGATATAGGCATGGATGATAATATCCAAGATATCACTCACTATGATTTCGACAATGATCCAAAGAAGAAAGATGATGTAATATTTATCACACTTAAGGATCAACAAAGCCATCAAGTACTGAAGACATCAGATGGTAAGATAGTTCACATTGTTGATGAACAAGTGCAGGACACTTCAATCATACACTCAAAAGTGCAAGACCCTGTAGAAGCTATACAAAAAGATGAGGATGTCACTACTGATAAGTCACTAACCGACGAGCAGGATACCAATACTAACAAAGCCCAAGTCACAACTCAAAGTAACATGCCTATCCTAATGAAGGAAATAAACGTAATAGAGGGAAATGAGGGATCAAATGAAAAGGAAACAAGCACACCCAAAGACAAGGGTGATGAAGAAGCCAAAATAAAAACAGATAAAACTAGAGAGAAAGTTGCAACCAATGATTAAAAAGATGCATCTACTAATCAGAATAAGGAATAAACTCAAAAGGAAATAGAGGAAAAGCCTTCAGAAAAATGTGAACAAGGAAAGAAGGATGAGATAGAAAATAAATTAGGAGCACATTCTGTAGAAACACCTAAGGTTAATAAAGAGATGTCTTCACATAACTGACAGGTGCAAACTGAGTAGAAAACACAAGATGCATCATCAACAAAACCTTCCCCAAGAAATTCAGAGTGAACAAATAAACTAGCTATGGTAGTTCATACATCTGCATCCCCTCAAATCTCAAAGAAGAAGAAAGGAAAGAATAAAAATCTAGTAACTCTGGATGAAATCATTGAGATTCCAGTCTGTGATCCAATGATATTCGATCCAACAGGATTGAAAAAATATGCAAAGATCTGTGAGAGAAAATCCTTTCAAGACAAGCTTAAGAGAGAGGAAAACGAGGCCAAGGTACTGGAAGTAGCAAGAAATATACTTCAACAAATTATACCAGACATAGATATCGATCAACAAGCTCCAATTATTGATCAACTGGTCATACTCACAGATGCAATAACATCTTAAAATACTGATGCTGAGAAGACAATGGAAGACAGACTTGAACAAAAGTATGCATTGAAGCTCGTAGAGAGGATAAGCTCGGAGGTTGCACTAAAAAAGGGCAAGCTATCCTAATTGGTAAGTACAATTGACCCAATTTTATCAGAAGCTATTACCATAATCAATAAATTGTGCACTTTAGATAAACTCACTAAGGAGTATACCGACAAGATAGCAAAAATAGATGTTGATCTTCAGTCCAGTGCACAAAATCTAGCCAACACAGAAGAAACACTTAAATTGCACAATCAAAAAATCATACAGTCTAGGAAATAGAGATAGGACATTCAATTTGCAGAGATGAAGTATAGAGATGAGGTCAATGAGCTCCAAGTTAAGCTCTTACTGACACTTACACTCCTGCAACAAAATATGACACAGGCAAATGCTCTAATTGCCACCCCTGAAATGTCTATCCTAGACAACATTTATGATATGCATGCAAGACTATAGCTACAACACATGGAACTAGAACAGTTGAAACAACACTGGGAGAAAATAATGGAAGATATCAAAATTACCCATTCTAACATATTTGACACATTGTAAGTTATACATTTTTGTCACAAATTTGGCATGTTATAGGTTGTTTGTTTTTGTCATCAGTATCAAAGAAAGGGGGAATTTGATATGTACATCACCTCAGATAAAAGGAGGAAATTATATGTATAGTAAACAAAAATGGGAAATAATGTACATAAAGAAATCAAATAGTATACATGTACATATTCATACACTGTACCAATGCACACAGTAAGGGGGAGTCATATTATGACAATGATATAAACATGGTGTAATAATTTCAGTATTATGCACATATCAGTTTTTGATACTAATATCAAAGGGGGAGATTGAAGGCATTATATTTTTCCATTAGTATGCTTAGATAAAAAAATGATTTGCACCATTGGTTTACTCTACACTGATAAACAGGGCACAAAACTATCCAATGCCAAGCTTGCCCAAAAAACACTATTAATTGTTACTTGATGACAAAAAGGTAAACAATACCCGACGAGTAACAACAGTGCTACCTGATAGTACATCAAAGAGAGGCTACTGACAGATATAAGGAACTCAATGAATTGTTCAGTCAAGGAACGTTGATAGACTGCAAGTTTAAATTGATGACCAAGAACCGACAGTCAGTTACATTCTGCAAAAAGTGGATCTGACTTTCCGTGTCAAATAAATCACTGAAGTTGTATATATAACTTCTTGATTTTATTTTAAATCCATTATGTGCGGATGAAGCAATGTAATTATTATTGTTTTAATTATTTTTACTATTTTAAAACATACAAACTAAAGATCAAGGTCAAGTTGTAAACCTTGGATCTGAGAGTTAACATTGTAAAATGTGAATTCCAAGATAGGTCAAATACTTGTATAAATAGGTGCTCAATTCATTCAGAATTTAAGTTGTTCAACGAAGATACTAGCCATGAAGAGAAACTAAAGACCAGATAGAGAATTCATGTAGATGAACACAAACAAAATCTAATCAATTTTCAAGAACATAACAGAGGCTACCAACAAGTAGAGAAAAGGTATTCATCAATCACTTAAGGTGATATTATTTTGAAAAGGCTTTAATGGATCTGTAAATCAGCAATATTAGATTGCATACAATCATTTCAAAATTTGTACTCATTCTAACAAGTGTAGTACACTAATTAAATCCTTTCAAGAAAGGTGGGCTTAACCGTCCTATTGTAAAATCTCATAACTGAGTGCACACTTAAATCGATGTTGCAAAAGCTCTTTACAGAGTAGATCTTAACAGGTCTCCACCTTAATAATCTTGACAGGGTAAATCATCAAAAGTGATCAAATTGTAAGCCTTAATAGACTCCCTTTCATTCTGCAAATAGTGAAGTTTTGTGGGTACCATCCCCACCATAGTTTTTACTTCCTATCATTAGTTTTCTGTGATACCATATTTGTGTTATGTGTTTGTCAATTTCATGAATGTTTCTATGAATGATTGCAAACTATTAAAGATTGTGAACAAAAATTAGATGCATAAGAAAGAATAATAGTAATGGTTTGTAAATCTGAATGGAATGATTACTAATGATGAATTATGTAAGGTGCTAAAAATTTTAGAGGTACGGATTCATCCCTCCCCTCTCAGTACTACTTCCCATTAATTCCAACAATTGGTATTAGAGCTGAGTATCTTCTTGAAAAGCTTAAAGGCTTAAGAGAAAAGATCATACAATGGAGAAGTACAAACTTGATAAGAATCTTGAGAACAAAAATCTTGATATACAGATGTTCTATGAACAGTATAAAGAAGCAAGAATCAAGATGAGAGAGTTGCTGGATGAAAGAAAAGGTATGGCTACCTGGAACAATGAAATAGACTATAAAGAAGAAGAGATTCCAGATTTCTTTAAATCTTTAGGATTAAATGTAAGTAATACATCAGATACATCAGAAGAGAACATCACAAATCTAAAGGACATCAATATACATCTGATAGAGAAAATAAATATGTTGCAAATTGGTCAAGAGACCTAGATGGTAAGAATGATTGATGTGATGAGTTTTGCTAGACAAGCTGAAATAGAAAGAACACTTGCTATTGATGATAGAAGGAAGATTTCAGAGAAACTATAGGAAAAGGAAATGGAAATTCAAAGACATGTTGAGCATCACCATGATCTCACAAATCAGATTATCCTTATGAGTCAAGAAGCAAACAGAATAAATGTAGAACTCATTGAGAGAATACAGATTATCAATGAACTAAGAGAAGAAAATGAAAAGCTAAAGCATGAGGTTAGAATTCAACAATAGCATAATGAGATTATCAGAAAGGATAAAGAAATCAATAAAAGAATGGATGACTTTCTTGAGGGACAATGAAGAGTCAACAATAACAACAGTATAGGCTTTACCAAAAATGGAGAATCATCAAATCCAAAGAATGTCTACTAAAATCCAAGACCAAGAAAGATAACATGCAAGCACTGTGGAAAGAAAGGGCACACATAAAATGCATGCAGAGGTAAAATGAAAGGTACTCCCAGATCTACACCTACACCTTCATTCATAGGATTCTATTGTAAATGTAACAAGAAAGGACATAAGGCTTATGAATGAAAGAAAAAGATAGAAAATCCAAAGAGGGAAACCTACATGGAAAAATATTGTCCTACATGCAAGATGAATGGGCACACATCTGAAGAATGTTGGAAAGAAAAAATGCAAGCATGGAAGCCAAAAGGTAAAGAAGTTCCTTATTAGCCAAAGAGAATTGGTAATCAATATGTATGGGATTACAACACTTGAAAATTTTTATAACATGTGGTAGATATGGTCACATTGCTGCAAACAAAATGAGAGCTTGGACCAATAGGTTTAGAGGTTGGTCAAACACCGAAATGACATGCTTACACTATCATAAAGTTGGTCACATCAAGAAAGATTGCAAAGACAAATTGACAAAAACAAGGACATATCCCAATGGTAACACCATTGAAGATATATGAAGGGCGAGAGACAAAATATGGATAAAAGCTTCAAGCAATGCTGAAGCAGGACCAAGCAGTGCAAATGGTGACACCCCATCCAATGGATCCGGTGACACCACCAACCCCACTTGAGTTGAACATGAAAGTATGGAACTACACTATACCAAATTATATTTTGCATCAGTCCCATTATATAAATTGATAGATAATTAAAATCTGCATGAACCAAAGATGCATAGTACTTTACTTGTTACTAATTCAAAAATGCAACACTGTCGGTAAACACTTACTTAAAATCATCAGTGAACACAATAATGATTTGTTTACACGTACCAAAAATTATCGGTCCACTAGTAAATATGGTAAACTCCCAATGTAACCCAATGACCATTGGGAAGAAAGCAAATTTCAGAAGTGGTCGTGACAGAATACCAATATCCATCAATAAAATCAAGGTGGTTAGAAACAACCCCAAGCATCATATCTTCTCCGATGATGATTGGAATCATCCTCCCAAAAAAATGTGTCTTCATGTCCCGACGAGTTGTTTAGCATTTATTGCAAAGACTTAGGTCAAAAAGTCTATAAATAGTCGACGGGACAACTTCATTTTTCACTCGTGATTTGAAGAGAAAGAAGAGTGACATCAAAGTGATTAAAGAGAATAGAGCAGAAGCATCTACAAATCAATTCAGCACACAGAGAATAGATTCCTCATCACTATTGTGAACAAAAGTAAGTACCAAAGGCACCAAAAGATCTTTGTCATTGTTTCTTCAAGAAAGCCCTAATTTTGAGAAAACCCTAAGTACTTCAAAAACAATGGCAACCACATTGAGAACTGCTAAGTTGAAGAATGAAATGAAGAATGTGGTGAATCTAATCAAGAATAGCACATGTGTAGAACCTAAGTACAAAATCTATCCAGAAATTGCATCAAAACGTGATGAAGCAGACACGTTTTTGAAAATTCCACCGAGGGTTTTGCTCATAGAAGACATTAGGTCTTATATTCACTACAAGATCGCATAGATAGCTTATCTAGAAATGGATGAAGCTTTTATGAGGTTATGTGATGTCAAAGGAAAACTAAAAGAAGAACACAAACACTTGGAGGTAAAAGGGTTGACCAATGCCCTTCATTTCCTGAGGGAATTCAAGATAGAATTGATTAGGTTAGTCTTGAGCAGGATGCATGACAAAAAACTATGGCTAGACCAACCCAAGAAAATAACAAAGGATGTTCTTCATGTTGTCACTGGTTATCCAATAACCAACAAGCCTAGGGCACACAAACATCCATCCATGAAAGAAGTTACAAAACTCACCAATGCAGAAGGAGACAATAGAGGTCTCAAAGTAAACACAATCACCTATGAAGAGTTAAAATTTAATGCATGTTTTCTTGGGTACAAAACATTTTAGGATAGCAGAATGAACAACATTTCTGCAACAGTAGTAAGCACAGCTTACAAGATTGTAATAAAAGGAATTCAGATGGACCTGTGTGAGATCCTATTGAAACAACTTGATGAAAATATGATCAAAATTAGGTCTGCAAAGAGAAACACATGTAAGCTTGGATCCATTATCATGTGTATATTTTTCTATTTTCAAGAATTCTTTCCTTCAGTAGGAAAAGTTGTATGGGACTCTACCAAACTGGTAACCCAATAGATTAGTAAACTGATTAAGTCACTAGGAGACAAATTTGAGTTTGTCATGTCTACATACTTCCTTGAGTTCAAGGAAAAGATGTTGGAAAGAACTAGGATTCCTGAATAACTAGTTAAAAAACACAAAGATGAGATATGTTTCATGGCAGACACATAATACACTCATATAAAACTGGTTCTACCAAGAATAGCTTGGTTAGTTCCATTAGACTATCAGATCAATACTGATCTAGCTACAAGTACAATTGAGGCACTGATCAATGAGCCCATTGATAAGAAACAACCAAGGTTTGGAACATATGAGGAGGCAAAATCTAAGATAAAACATGGCCTAGAAGTCAAGAAGACTATAAACAAGAAAGATAAAATGGTTAAGAATCTCAAGAAGATTCTATCGGTCTCAGAAGAAGAGCAGGATCAACAAGAGGAAACTGATGAACAAGGAACCATCGGGTAAGAACTAGAAGAAAACAGATCAGATACAGAGGCTACTAAATGTGATACACCTCCATCTTCACCTCCTGCAAAGAAGCAAAGAACACAAATTCAAACTGCTACTACTGATACCACACCACTTAAGAAAGGTCAAGTAAGGATATATATGAGGAAGGAGCCAGCTAAAAGAACAAAACAACAACAACCAATCAAAACCACACCATCAAAGAAAAGAAAAAGGTTTGCTCGGACAAAGGCTGACTTGGATGACACCAAAGATGATGAACTAGATGTAGTAAAGAAAAACTCCAGATTTCAAATGGTAGATGAAGCTACCAAATCAGTTGCTACTCATGGCACAATGATTGATAAAAAGATTAGGTAATGGGATACACTGAATCTAGAGGATCAGAATAAAATACAAGAGGCAGTCATAAAATCAATGATAAAGAACAAGTATGCCCCTGCTGAATTTGTAAATCAAATACCTACAGAGCTAGGTAAAAGTGTATACAAACAGTGGTCATATGCCCTGTAAATAGAAAGAGAAGCAAGAGAATGAGTTTTTGTGAGACTGATGCCTCCTGAATCGAAATTTGAAGAGATACAAGAGTACTAAAGAAACACTCAAGTAAATTTATAGCCAAAATAAGGGCTTACAAAGTACTAGAGAACAAGTTTATAGAACTAGATTCAATGACAAAAACCAAATGGAGACATCTCCTAGATCTACCGGCAGAGTCAACAAGTGTTGAAAATTAATTACTTCTCACAAACACAACTCCCAGAGAGGAGGGGATAGATAATGCAAGTACTTGGAATATTTCTCTACACAATCAAGAAAGTGATGATGAGCCTATTAACTTAGATATAGGCATGGATGATAATATCCATGATATCACTCACTATGATTATGAAAATGATCCAGAGAAGAAAGATGATGTAATATTTATCACACTTAAGGATCAATAAAGCCATCAAGTACTGAAGACATCAGATGGTAAGATAGTTGACATTGTTGATGAACAAGTGCAAGGCACTTCAATCATTCACTGAAAATTACAAGACCCTACAGAAGCTATACAAAAAGATGAGGATGTCACTGCTGACAAGGAACTAACCGACAAGCAGGACACCAATACTGACAAAGCCCAAGTCACAACTCAAAGTAACATGCATGTCCTAATGAAAGCAATAAACTTACTAGAGGTAAAATAGGGATCAAATGAAAAGGAAACAAGCACACCCAAAGACAAGGGTGATGAAGAAGCCAAAAGAACAACAGATACAACTACAGAGAAAGTTGCAACCAATGATCAAAAAGATACATCTACTGATCAGAATAAGGAAGAAACTCAAAAGGAAACAGAGGACAAGCCTTAAGAAAAAGGTGAAGAAGGAAAGAAGGATGAGATAGGAAAGAAATCAGGAGCACATTCTGTAGAAACACCCAAGGTTAATGAAGAGATGTCTTCACATAATTGACAAGTGAAAACTAAGCATACAACACAAGATGCATCATCAAAAAAACCTTCCCCAAGAAATTCAGAGCAAACAAATGAACTAGCTATGGTAGTTCATACATCTGCATCCCTTCAAATCTCAAAGAATAAGAAAGGAAAGAATAAAAATCCAGTAACTCTAGATGAAATCATTGAGATTCTAGTCTGTGATCCAAGGAAATTGGATCCAACAAGATTGAAAAAATATGCAAAGCTCTATGAGAGAAAATCCATTCAAGACAAGCTGAAGAGAGCGACAAAAGAGGCCAAGGTACTCGAAGTAGAAATAAATATAATTCAAAAAATTATACCAAACATAGATATTGATCAACAAGCTCCAATTATTGATCAACTAGTCATACTCACAAATGCAATAACATCTTAGAATGCTAATGTTGAGAAGACAATGGAAGACAGACTTGAACAAAAGTATGCATTCAAGCTCACAGAGAAGATAAGCCAGGAATTTGCACTAAAAAAGGTCAAGCTATATGAATTGGTAAGTACAATTGACCCAATTTTATTAGAATTTGTTACCTTAATCAAGAAATTGTGCACTTTAGATCAACTCTCTAAGGAGTATACTGACAAGATAGAAAAAATAGATGTTGATCTTTAGTCCAGTGCACAAAATGTAGCCAACACTGAAGAAGCACTTAAATTGCACAATCAACAAATCACACAGGATAGGAAACAAAGACAGTACATTCAATTTTCAGAGATGAAGTATAGAGATGAGTTGAATGAGATCCAAGTTAAGCTCTTACCAACACTTACACTCTTGCAACAAAATATGACACAGGCAAATGCTCTAATTCCCACCCCTAAAATGTCTCTCATAGACAACATTTATGATATGCGCACAAGACTAGACCTACAACACATGACACTAGAATAGTTGAAAGAACACTGGGAAAAAATAATGGAAGATATCAAAATTACCCATTCTAACATATTTGACACATTGTAAGTTACACATTTTTGTCACAAATTTGGCATATTATAAGTTGTACATTTTTGTCATCAGTATCAAAGAAAGGGTGAATTTGATATGTACATCACCTCAGTTAAAAGGAGGAAATTATATGTATAGTAAACAAAAAGGGGAAATAATGTACATAAAGAAATAAAATAGTATACATGTACATATTCATACACTGTACCGATGCACATAGTAAGGGGGAGTCATATTATGACAATGATATAAACATGGTGTAATAATTCCAGTATTATGCACATATCAGTTTCTGATACTAATGTCAAAGGGGGAGATTGAAGGAATTATATTTTTCCATTAATATGCTTACAGAAAAAAATGATCTGCACCATCAATTTACCCTACACCGATAAATAGAGCACATCACTATCTAATGCCAAGGTTAGCCGACAAACACTGTTAAGTGTTACGTGATGAAAAAAAGGTAAACGATACCCAATGAGTAACAACAGTGCTACCTGACAGTACAGCAAAGAGAGGCTACTGACAGATATAGGGAACTCGATGAACAAGTTAGTGAGGGAACACTGACAAACTGCAAGTTTAAATTGATGACCAAGAATCGACAGTCAGTTACATTCCACAGAAAGTGGATCTGACTTTCCATGTTAGATAAATCACTAAAGTTGTATTTATAACTTCTTGATTTTCTTTTAAATCCATTATGTGCGGAGGAAGAAATGTAATTGTTATTGTTTTAATTAGTTTTAATGTTTTAAAACATAGAAACTAATGATCAAGGTCAAGTTGTAAACCTTGGATATGAGAGATAACATTGTAAAATGTGAATTCCAATATAGGTCAAATACTTGTATAAATAGGTGTTCAATCCATTCAGAATTTAAGTTGTTCAATGAAGATAGTAGCCATGAAGAGCAACTAAAGAATAGTTAGAGAATTCATGCAGATGAACACAAAAAGAATCTAATTAGTTTTCAAGAACAGAACAGAGGCTACCGACAAGCAGAGAAAAGGTATTCATCAATCACTTAAGGTGATATTATTTTGAAAAGGCTTTAATGAATGTGTAAATCAGAAATAGTAGATTTCATATAATCAGGTCAACATTTGTACTCATTCTAATAAGTGTAGTACACTAATGAAATCCTTTCAAGAAAGGTGGGCTTAACCATCGTATTGTAAAATCTCATAATTGAGTGCACACTTAAATTGGTGTTGCAAAAGCTCTTAACAGAGTAGATCTTAACAGGTCTCCACCTTAATACTCTTAATAGGATAGATCATCAGAAGTGATCAAATTGTAACCCTTAATCGGCTCCCTTCCATTCTACAAATAGTGAATTTTTGTGGGTGCCATCCCCACCACAGTTTTTACTTCCTAACAGGAGTTTTCTATGATACCATATCTTGTGTTATGTGTTTGTCAATTTCATGAATATTTCTACGAATGATTGAAAACTATTAAAGATTGTGAACAAACATTAGATGCATAAGAAAGAATAACAATAATGGTTGGTAAATATGAATTGAATGATTACTAATGATGAATTGTGTAAGGTGCTATAATTTTTAGAGGTATTGATTCACCCCTCCCCTCTTAGTACTACTTCCCATTAATTCCAACATAGATGGAAGTCGATCTACACCAGGAAGTGTTGGGTTTGTTTGGTTTTTGTTATGGTGTTTTTCCATTGTAGATTTGTGCCGGTTCATTCAGCTGTAGTGGGTGGACATGAAAGGTCTACCAAGGCACCATAGGAGATTGTCTCGTGTGTCACCGATAGACTAGGGAGAGAGGCATGAAGGAATCCTAGGGGAGGGATAGCAGTTGTGATGCAGCATAGAGGAGTGGACTATGCAATGGTAGAAGCACCATTGAAGGTGACCAATATAAACTACATTAATAGGAGTCACATTTGAATGAAATAGAGGAAGTAGAGGAGGCCTCGATCCAGTGTTGATGAAGAGGTGAGGATTTTTGTAGAATCTCATCAAGGCATTCCCATGGGACATGGAAAATTTTAAAGCTTGGGAGTATGGTGCAGTGACACCCATGAAAATATATACATTTCATTATTAAGGTTATTTACGTATGTTTAAATCCAAGTTTTCATGTAATCTTAATTTGCAAAAGTAATAATTTTTTAATGTGGTGCCAAGTGGTTATTAGTAACCAATCGAAGAAGTCGAAGGATCATTTGTAACCGCCCAAAAGTATTATAAAAGGGCCAAAATGTAATCAAATTAAGGATAGAGTAATTCTGGATAGGATAGTGATAAAGTGAGAAAAAGAATCAGGCTCTCTGGCCTTCTTCCAGAGAGCCATTCACATTCTGTATGCAGGAAGATTTTAATATATGGTGATTCAATAGTGATAAAAATTCATTGAGTTATATGTTTGAAGAGTTTCTTATCAATGGATTGTTATATGTTTATTGATTTTGTGTTTTTCTTAAAGAACTTAATAGATTTATATATCGGGTTTCTTGAGTTGAGTTGAATTGGGTTTGTGTGAGTTTTATTTTGTTGTAGAACATAGGTCTCAATGGAGAGACCATAAAATTCATTTTTAGAGTTAGATGTCCTTGATTTTGAAATATGATTTACAAAACCTAATTTTGCAACTTTTGACCTAAGCTATTTTTCAAATCATATTAGGTTTTAAAGTTATGCATGACAGAGTAAGGATCTAGAAAACTATCATTAAAATTAAATTTATGGGAATGTTAATGATGTTTCTTATTTATTGAATGGGTTTGGTGGATGATCTGCATCATGGATTCATAACATACTCAATACCATCGTTTGTTATAGTATAGACATTATTTTTCCCATCATTCTTAGCACTAACATAAAATGGCTAGGGCCTACCTAATAGTAGGTGACATGCATCCATCTCTATGATATCACACAAGAGTATTTTTGTATACTCTCCTAGGGTAAACTCTACCCACAATTATTCACAAATGAGAGTTTTGTTATCTTTTGTCAGCAGTGAGGCTCTATATGGGAAAGGATGAGGGATTATTTGAAAATTTAACTTATCAACTAGCTTTTTAGATGCAATATTATGTGCTGATCCTGAATCTACTATAAATTTTCATACCTTATTGTTCACCTTGAAAGTTGTCCTGAACACTATCTTCCTTTAAGGTGGCTCTGTGGTGGTAGGTACCTTCAAGAGTGTTCTTTGCATCATTATAAATTACCCTTGCTCTGTAATTTTAGGCATTAGTGTCGATGTGTGATAAGAGGACATACTCTTATTGTCATCTTCTTGTGTCAATTAAACTCTTCTATCTCCTCCTTTCTTGTGTTAGGTCTATCAGATTTTCTTTCTAAAATGAAGTCCTTCTGGCATCTTTCTGCAAGTTTTTAGGGCCTAGTTCTTAAAACCTACAAGCTTTCCTTAAGACCTTGGGTCTTTCATGTAAAAAAACCAAGTCTCATGCATTTTTTATAAAAGGAAATTACTTTTTCATTCACTTAAGTCACTTAAAACTATGTGTTTAGTTTGTCATCGAGCGGGGCCACATTTTTAATACTTTCTAAGTCTTAGCGGGGTGATGTATTAATTTTCCCTATGTCATAAGTCTCATGATGAATTATTCCTTTTGACATCTACTCTACATGTCACTTTTCATCTAACGGTTGACATGATCCCTTGATTGTGAGATGTAGTTACTTTACCCTTCAAGGCATAACGTTATGTTGTCACATGTCATTCTTAGATAATGGCAGGATTTTTTCCTTATTTGTCTGCAGTGCTGATGTGATCCATCTTATCCTTTTGATCCATTAGTTTGCGTAATTCTGTTATGGTGAAGATTTAGTTCATTTATCATTCATGGGGTCACGCCCTTCCACCATGTGGAGGTCAATGGGACCAAGGATGCAGGTTACCAATGCAATTTATGAATGGTTAGATCTTTTATATTTAATGATGATCATAAAACCTAGAAAGGAAGTTGTAGTTTGTTTACTATTTAAGGCTTCCTAAATATGCAACCTGTGGTAGATGGCAGGGTTGGTGTAAGGCCAATGGTGCTTAAGGGACAGAAAAATAATCTCACGATTGTCGCTATCCTGTTAAGGTAAGTTAATCAAGGTTTAACTCTTTAAGGGATTACCACAGAGTGCTACATAGAAGTTGGTGAGACCAGGTTATGACTGTAGTTAGCTTATCATATGATCAGATCAAAGAAGAGCTAACAGTCAGTGTGAAGCCTCAAAGGGGAAGAGGATTGACATTTATTATTTAAGTAATTGTGACAAAAGGACACATGTCTAAATCAAATTGTGGTTTGAAAGTAACAAAAAAGATGATCTATAGTGATGTTTTAAAGTTGTATAAAGGTTCAAATTTGGGTTGTTGAATGATTTTTCCATGCCACCTATGGCCATTGTAACCAATATTCAAATTTTAAAATGTATTTCTTAGTGTTTTCATGGCAGTGCATTTTGTCTTATATGATAGAGAAACAAATTTATCAATTCAATCTTCTGGGTCACATTTATGTAGTTAGGGGATGATATAAAGGATTAAATCTGATAGCTTGAAGTACTCTTTGGTTTCTTTTATGTTGTGAAGTGATGTAGTGGGGTTTTTTCTTAGATCTTCATAGCTTATGTAACCCTTAAAGAAATGCCTTGTCTCCTCTGCATTTTTGTTGGGTTATATTCTAAGTCCTAATGGTTGGAAATTAGATTTCATGTGAGGACTATTCTCCAACATCTCGACATCAATGGTAGCTACAAATCATATTACATAGAATGGAGTGAAGAAAAGGGTTTGAACTTGATGGAAAGGTAGTTGAATGAATTAATGTCTTTATTCCTTTCAATGGCTTGGTTGTTAAACCCTAACCCTAAATGGTCTGAAGCTTTTTGGAGTCCCTCTTTTCCATAAAGGGATTTCCAAGATCATTTAGTAGCATCTGGAGAATTGGGAAAGTATATAAAATCATTAGGTTTCATGCTTGTTTCCAATTAGGGATATAGTAAACATGCTTTTAGAGTGTATTAAGAATGAATTGAAAGTTTTGAAATCTTTTATGTATGTTATTCAATGGTATATTTCCTTGATCAATTTGATATAGAAACTTGATTCATCATACCTTATACAAGCCTTCTCAGATTCAAGTCTCTCCTTGGTGTTTACCTTTTGAGTTGTGAGTTTTCTGACTCATTGTATAGATTTTTTTTATGCACATATTCTTAGTCTTTAGCCTTGATCTAGGATCAAATAGAAATGCTTTGGATATAACATAGGCTCGTTTCATTTATCTACATAAGGATTTTATAAGTATTTTATGGTCTGGGTTACTTTTATTTATGGTTATGAGTCTTTTCCTATAGGTTGGTTTCAGTTTTCAATATTTTCCTTGATGTATTTCCCAATGGTTAAGGCACTGATCAATAACCAATACATTCTTTTAAGATACATGTCTGATTTGGTTTGGCAATATTCTTCCCATATTAAACATAAAAACCATCTTAAATTTTTTTCACATGTTATGGTTGTTGGTTATATATTTTGCATGGTAATGGAGAGCCAATAAATGTGTGGTTAACATTTAGTACTTTCTTACCATTATCTGTTGTTTAAATCTAGAGTTATAAGGAGTTTTAAAGAGTTGTATGCTATCTCGATTAGTTGTACCCTCCTTGGTTTTACAGACCCAGAGGTGCAGAGAGAAGTCTTGTCCCTATAGTTCATCCAGTTACCTTGAAGATATTCCCTTATTTGGAGCTAACCACTCTCAAAATCAATCTTAAGGTATATTGGTAGTTTTCAAAGCATAAATCATTTTCAAATACCAACAAAATGGCAACTCTACTGGGGAGACAAAGTATATTTTCGAGAATGACCAGTAAGTTGGTCATTGGAAGCATAGAGCTACTTTTGTCTAGCTCCTTGTTATTATCCTTTTCTTGGTAAGCTCACTTATTACAATATTCAGTTTGGTTAGTGTTCTATTTTCCCAACTTGTTTTGGGTGGAAACTCTAAGAAATCTCTGCAGTAGTGTTGAGAAACAAATATGGTTTTATATACACTTTATCAATATGAGTAATAGAAATACTAGATCCTGATTCAAAAGAAATCCCAAAAATAGATTGGAAGATGGGTTTCCAACTAATTCTGAAGCTAATCAGCCAAGGAAGGGAAGGAATAACATAAGTGTCCCTCAAAATGAGTGAAAAGAGGAATAAATTAGAGTAGAAGAGCGAATCCAACACAACCATGAAGGAAATACATCATAATATGAAGATCCTAAAGACTTTGGATTGGGTACATATGAAGAATATTATTCTCCTAGTTAAAGAGATGAGGACAGATCTGAGACTACTCTTCTAGATTCTGACTGTATGGCTGAACAAATTGTTGAATTCGATAGGAGAATCCAGAAGTAGATTGCTATCAGACAACGAAGAGAAAAGGAAAGATAAAATAAGATAAGAAAATATTAGATTAGGGTTGAATAGATGAAGAGGCAATTGTTGAACCTTGAGGCAATGAACTATGTTGAAGAAGTTGAAAGAATTGCAGAGGATCCCGTCATCCGCCAAAAAATTTCCACTAAAGATCCTAAGAACAAGGAAAAGTAGAGGATCACAAGAGTCCAAATAAATGAACCTTTGAGTCACAAGGTTCTAGTGGATCCAATATCTAAGTTTCAAACTGACATTGAGAGTGCTAAAATGGAAATGGTAATCATAGCCAGAGAGCTTGAGAAATCATAACTGGAAGATATTGCTTTAGAGACGAACAAGAAGTTTGATTTTCTAAGGAAATCTACTAGGCCTTCTCATGTTGGTGTTGAGGTATTTGGAACATCAAATTCCAAGGCATCTACTTCTCAAATTGATACTCCATTTCCAAGGAGACCAACCCATGCAGAAAGGTACAAACAGTTTTATTTTCTTGGTATTCATGGTTATCCTAATGCAGTCCCAAATGAAATTAGAGATAAAATTCCCAAATTTGCTCAAAATAATATTATTACTTGCAAGGATCATTTTAAGAAGTTTATTAATATTATGGATGACTATGAGAATGTACATGAGGATGTATTGATGAAACTCTTTTCTCGGTCTCGAGTTGAGGATGCTAGTTTAGAGGGTTACCTTATGACTTTGTGGGGTCTATGGATGAACTAAAGGATTTGTTTGAGGAGCAATATGTTGCCAAGATAAATGAGGGATTCATGTTGAATGATTTCAATAACATCAAAAAGAATCCAAATAAGGATGTCATTGAATTTGACATAAGATTTAAAATGGTCGTGCATAAACATTTTAAAGTTATGACACTTGATGATAAGGTTTGTCTTGATATCTATCAAAATGATTTTGATTGTAAAATGGGATATCTTCTTAGAGAAAAGAATCCTAGAAATATCAAAGAACCTTACAAAAAAGTTGTTAACATTGAGACTAATAGAAGAGTGTCTGGGAAATTGGGTAGAAGGGAAGAGTGGAAGACTTCTAGGAAGGAATCAGATACACCATCTAATGTCAATCCTAAAGAGGAGATTAATATGAAGAAGATTGTAAATGCCATAAAAGATATGAATCTCGAAGAGAATATGAATAATAGGGCTCCCAATAATTATAAGGTATCCTTTAATAATTTTAATAGGCAGCCAAGGATGCAAATTTACCCATATACCACCTAGTAGAATGATGGGAAACCTATCCTCCCACAAAGGAAAGACAATCCTGATGATAAGACCCTTGATCCTATGCAACGAAGCTCTGATAATGTATGTGATGATGTTTCATGGTGTACATCTTGTCAATCCCAACACATTCCTGACTTTTGTGTTCTTTCTTTGAATATATCTGCAAATGAAGAACAACAAGGGGGGGAAGAAGATGATGAATTGTATGATGACAATGTTTGTGCAATGAATTGTTCACATTTGAGGGGTGAAGAAGAATATGATGATGAAACTAAAAACCAGGATATGGTTCCATCTAATGAAGAAGAAGAAGAAGAAGAAGCAATTTATGACATAAGGTGTAATGTTGCAAGGGGTAAGGAACCCATTGTATTAAGAAGAGCTTCAGATGAAGAGATTGCACAAATCATTGCAGACATGGTTACTAAGGCAAGGAGTAATTATAAATTGAGAAATAGGGTAGTTGGTAATGCAGATGGAAAACCATCTAGTATTTTATTAAAGAAAATAAGAAGACACAAGAAAAGGACAAAAATGCTGATGGTGGAAAAACAATAAAGGTTAGGAAAGAGGATAAGTCAAATGGTCCAAATGTTTTCTACAAGGTAGAAATAAAGATACTAGAGATAAATATTTATTCTCTTCAAAAGGATAATAAAATAAGTGAGCCAAGCTTGGTTACTCAAGTTGAAGATGTAAATTTTGTTACTATGAAACAAGACATTTGTGATATAAATTACAACCCTGTTGATATGGGGCAATTGGTATCACAAATCACTCTCAAGGTTCAACTATTAGAAATGATGAGGATTGAAGAAGATAATGAATAACATTTCTTCCACAAGGATTCAGAAGCCAAAGAAGACTGTGAAAATGACAACTATAAAAAATAAATCTAATAATAAGGGGAAAGAATCAGAAGAAATTGTTTCAAAAATCCCTCAGATCTAGTTAAAAATAAATCATGTAAACACTCCTTTAGGAGGTGTGAATCCATTTTTCTTGACTCTAGTTATCAATGGCAAGATGGTTAAAAATTGTATGATATATTTAGGAGTGTCTAATACTATCATGCCTACAGAGATAATGAATTCAATGGGGTTACAGGTTGATACTCCTCATAGAAGATGTTAGGAAATACATTTTAGAGAGATAACTTTCATAGGTGCTATCTAGAAAATGTTGTAACAATAAGTGTCTTAGTGTTTGATATTACTCCTCAATATGGAAGGCTATTATCAAGAAAATGGAGTGTTTCAATGGGAGGAAGTATTCAATGTGACTTATCTTTTGAAACATTTTCATATTGCTGGTATAAATTTTAAGGTATCTAGGGGAACTAGAACTCCTCACGTGATTGAGGAAAATCAAGATAAAAATATGAATTATTTCTTAAACACTGATATTGGATCTTTCCAAGTGAAAGATAGGAAGGTGGGAGGAGAAGGTTAGCATGTTCTTTTATGTGAGGAAAAGGATAGCTTGGAAAACCAGAAAAACTTATGGACTATGTATTTTGATGGTGCAAGCTCAAAAGAGGGAGTGGATGCAGGAGTTTTGTTGATAGCTCCTAGTGGTAAGACCTTAAAACTCTCATTTACTTTGTTGTTCAAATGTAAAAATAACATTGCAGAGCATGAGGCTTTGTTAATTGGATTAAGGTTAGCCTCAGGACATAATATAAAAAATATCAGAGTGATTGGATACTAAGAATTATTAATTTCTTAAATAAGATCCAAGTATCCTTCAAAGAATTAGAGGCTAAAGCAATACATAAATGTTGTTTGGGACAAAGTAGAAACTTTTGATGCATTTGACATTGACTAGATGGATAGAAGTCAGAAAAAAATGGCATACTTTCTCGACAATATTTCTTTGAGGCTAGAAGATGTCACATTTGTAGGAATCTCCAAAATAGAGGTTTAATCTAGACCTTCTGTATGAAACAATGTTGAAAATTTTCAATTTTTCTTAGATGACCTGGATATTCTGAGATGTTAATATTGTGAATCAAACATTGCAAATGAAGTGATGGATTTCAGTGGATGTGTGGAGACCTTCGATGGTAGCGATACTATCTTTTGTAAGGAGGTTCTTCAGCCAAAATCAAATAGAGATCCAAAGGGATTGGTTGTACTTGAGAAATATTTTTATAATAAGGACAAGCCATATTCTACAAAGACTATGAAAAATCCCAATGATTTGGAAGAAGTGAATGTAGGGACAACTGAAGCTCCTAAAAGGATATATATTGGTAAAAATTTATCTCCTAAACTTAGAGAGTTGTTAGTTGACCTTCTCAGGAAATATAATTTTTTTTTTGCATGGCCTTATGATGACTTGAAAGTGTATAGACAAGATCTCTTCCAACATGATATTGCTTTAAAGGAAGGAAAAAATCCTTTTAGATAGAAGTTAATACCTATTAATCCCACCTTGGCATGCAAGATGCAAGAAGAATTGAAAAATATGAGGGATGCTAGAATCATAAATCCTATCAGACAGTCATCAGGGGTATCAAACTTGGTACCAGTAAGAAATAAAAAGGAAGACATCAGACTTTGTGTAGACTTCTTAAATTTGAATATCAACTCATTAAAGGACAACTATGGTTTGCCTAGTATGGAAGCCATGGTACAAAGAGTCACTGGATTTGAATTGATGTCAATTTTGGATGGATTTTCAGGATATAATCAGCTAATGGTAAAGGAATCACAAAAATTCAAGAATGCATTCACCACACCTTGGGGAACTTATGTATATGTTAGAATGCATTTTGGCCTAACAAATGGTGGGGAAACTTTTTAGAGAGTCATGGATTTGGCATTTAAAGATTTCATAATTGAGTTTCTAGAAGTCTATGAAGATGATCTTATAGCCTATTCAACAGAGGAAGATCAAAATTGTTGTCATCTTGAGGAAATATTTTCTAGAACCTTGGAATATGGGGTTTCTTTTAACCAAAAGAAATGTGTTTTTGGGGTCAAAAACATAAATATTTTAGGAATTAGTATATCTAAACATGGAGTTAGGATTGACCCACAAAGGGTAGATGCAATTGATAGAATCACTCATCCCAAGAATGTCAAAGGCATTCAATCTTTCTTTGGGCAGGTAAATTTGTTAAGAAGATTTGTTACAAACTTTGCAGAAACCAATATTTCAATTTCAAAAATGATGAAGAAAGGAGATAAGGTGGAATGGAATGAAGAAGAATGTAAGGCCTTCATAGGTATTGAAAAGGTTATCAAAGATGCTCCTATTTTGAGAACACCTGATTATAGTAAGCCTTTGGAGATATTCTCTTTTGCTTCATACAATATTGTTGCTACCAAATTGTTACGAAAGAATTCAGAGGGCTTTGAACAACCCATTTCCATTTTTAGTAAATCCTTGTAAGAATTAGAACTAAAGTATGATATCATGGAAAAATAGGTTTATTCTTTAGTTAATTTTGTCAAATCTTTTAGATGTTATTTGGTAGGAGCAACTATAATTACTTATGTGCCTAGTGTTGTTGTGAAGGATATTCTGGTCCAACAGGAAGTTTTATAAATGAGGTGTAGAAGGATAAATAGGATCCAAGAATTCAATATTGATATTAATATAACAAATTTGGTCAGAGGCCTAGGACTTGAAAAAATTATGGCTCAGAGAAATTTAGATGCTAATCATATACATATGCTAAAAGAAGAGAAAATGTCATATATATGTGATATGGATTATTATGTATGGTATAGGGATATTTTTGGATACCTACAGAAAATGATATTACCTCCTAAAATGGATGAAAATATCAGGAGAACTGTTAAGTTTCATGTTGTTAAATATGCAATAATTTAGGGTCAAATGTACTGGAGGAGCAATGAAGGTGTAGTGCTCAAAAGTGTATACTATGACAGATCCAAGAACTTGATGGAACAAATGCATAATGGTGCATATGTGGGCCACTACATGGATAATACTACTATACATAAGATCATAAGATGTGGTTTTCTTTGGCCTTCTATCTTAAAGGATACCCATAATTATGTTAAAAGATGTGATGCTTGCCAAATATTTGCATGTAAGCTTAAGGTTGGGGGGATTTTTCCCTTGAAGCCTATTATAGTTGAGGACCCCTTTCAAAAATGGGGAATGGATTTCATGGGGAGATCCCTAACAATTCTACTGGGGCTCATTCACTGATCTTAGTGGTAACTGATTAATTTACGAAATGGGTTGAAGCAATTCCCTCTAAAAGGGCCACTAGTAAAGTTGTGACTGGTTTTATGTTGTAGAGTATCCTAACTACATTTGGTTGTCCAGAGAATATTATGGTAGAAAATGCATTGTCTATTAGGTCTAGGTATTTCAAATTTTTCTACCAATATAATGGGATCAAAGTTTCTTACTCTTCCCCTTATCACCCACATGGAAATGGTCAAGCTGAATCCAATAATAAAAGTTTAATCAAAATTATGAAGAGATTATTGGATAAAAACAAGAGATTATGAGACTTATAGTTGCAAAAAACATTGTGGGATAATAGGGTGATAGTGAAAAGGCCATTGGTTGTGCACATTTTTATTTGGTATATGGTATTCATGGTAGGTTGCCTCAAAACAAATTGTAGCAGATATAAATTTTTTTCCAAGAATAAGATGAAGAATTAGATAATGACATGAGGACCAGAATGGAAAATTTTGATACAATTAGATGAATCAAGAAGAGAATCACATGACATAAATGTTAGGATTTAGTTCAATGTAAGGATTTGTTTGACATAAGAATTATTGTTTGAAGTTTTGAAAGTAATGAATTGGTCCTGATTTGGAATACCAGACTAGATGACAAAGAAAAATATGGTAAATTCTATCCTATTTGGCTGGGACCATACATGATTGATAGTAAGTGGGTTTATGATTCTTACTTTTAGAAGGATTTAAAAGTAAATATTTTGGAATTGCCAGTTCATGCAAAATTCCTCAAATTCTACTTTTCTTGAAGTTCTTAACTCCATGAATAGTAAGTTTGTATATTTTCTTTGTTTTATTTGTCTGTTGTAGGTTATTTTCCTTTCTATTAGTGGTCTGCTTGTCTTTGATATTATGGATTCTTTCTATGCCTACAAGAAACATGCATCCCTAGTTAGAACCACTATTAGATCTATTAGATTTTCTGCTAAAATGAAGTCCCTCTGACGTCTTTCTGCATGTTTTGAGGACCTAGTTCTTAAACCCTACAAGCTTTCCTTAAGCCCTTGGTTCTTTCATGTAAAAACCATAAGTCTTATGTATTTTTATAAAATGAAGTTTCATTCACTTAAGTCAATTAAAACTGTGTTTAGGTTGTCGTCGAGCGGGGCCACCTTTTTAATACTTCCTAAGTCTTAGCGGCGTGATGTATTAATTTTTACCTAAGTCTTAAGTCCCATGATGAATTACTCATTCTCACATCTGTTAAGAAAGTTCATTTTCATCCACCGGTTGGCATGATCCCTTGATTGTGAGATGCAGATACTTTACCCTTTAAGGCATAACGTTATGTTTCCATGTGTCAGTCTCTAATAATGGCGCACCCTTTTCCCTATTTTTCTCCAGTGATGATGTGATATGTCTAATCCTTTTGATCCATTGGTTTTTGTAATTATTCTATGCCAAAGATGAAGTCCATTTATCATTTGTAGGATCACACCCTTGCACCATGTCAATGTCAGTGAGACCAAGGATGTCAGGTTACCAATGCAGTTTCTAAATGGTTTGATCTTTCAGATCTAACGATGATCGTAAATCCTGGAAAGGAAGTTGTAGGTTATTTACTATTTGAGGCTTTATGACTAGGTGATGTTTGGTGGATGGCAGGGACAGTGTAAGGCCAAAGGTGCTTAAAGGAAAGAAAGATCTCAGATGATCTAACAGTTGTTGGTATCCCGTGAAGGTAAGTTAATCAAGGTTTACGTCTTCAATGAATTATGATGGAGTGCAAGAAATAGGTTGGTGGGACTGGGTTATGACTAGAGTTAGGTTATCATATGGTTAAATCAAATAATATCTAAGAGTTAGTGCAAAGCCTCAAAAGGGAAGAGGACAAATGTTTATTGTTTAAGGCATCATGATAGATGGACACATGTCTAAATCAGATTGTGGCTCATGGGTAACTTAAAATATGATCTATGGTGATGTTTTGAACTTGTATAAAGGTTCAAATATAGGTCATTGATTGATTTTTCCATGCCACCTATGGCTGTTGTAACCGATATTAAAAAATTTAAATGTACTTCTCATGGTCTTCATGGTGGTGGATTGTGTCTTATACGATAGAGAAATAAACTTATCAAAGCATCTTCTAGGTCATATTTATGTAGTTGAGTGATGATATAAAGGATTGAATATGATAAATTGAAGTACTCTTTGGTTTCATTTATGTTGTGAAGTGATGTAGTGGGGTTTCTAACCATATTTGCATACCATGTGTAACCATTAAAATGACACCATATCTCTGCTTTATTTATGTTGGGTTATCTTCCAAGTCTTGGTGCCTGGAAATTAGATTTCATGTGAGGATTTTTGTCTGACATCTTGAGGTGAATGGTGGCTAAAAATCATATTGGATATAATGGAGTGAAGATAAGGGTTTCAATTTGATGGCAGTGTAGTTGAATGAATTATTGTCTTTAATGCTTTCAATGACTTGGTTGTAAACCCAAACCCTAAATGATATGAAGGTTGTTACAAACCCTATTTTCTATAAAGGGATTTCCAAGATCATTTAGTAGGGGCTAGAGAATTGGGAAAGTATAGAAAATCACTAGGTTTCATTCTTGTTTTCAGTCAGGGATATAACAAACTTGTGTTTAGACTATATTAAGATAGAATTGAAAGTTTTATAATATTTTATATGTTGCTCAATGGTGTATTTCCTGAATCAATTTGATATAGAAACATGATTCATCATACGAAATACAAGCCTTCTCATTTTTAAGTCTCTCCTTGGTGTTTACCTTTTGAGTTGTGATTTTTATGACTCATTGCATAGAGTTTGTTTATGTATATGTTGTTAAAGTCTTTAGAATTGATCTAGGATTAAATAAATTTTTTTTGGATATAAAATAGGCTCATCTAGTTTATCTACATAAGGATTTTATAAGTAGTTTATGGTTTGGGTTACTTGTGTTTATGGTTGTGAGTCTTTTCCAATAGTTTTGTGTCAGTTTTCAATATTTCCCTTGAGGTATTTCCCAATGGATAAGGCACTGATCAAGAAATATTACATTCTTTTGAGATACATGTCTTATTTGGTTTGGCTATATTATGCCCATATTAAACATCAAAGCTATCTTAAAGTTATTTCATGTGTGATGGTTGTTGGTTATATATTTTATGTAGTAATGGAGAGTCAATAAATGTGTGGTTAACATTTAGTACTTTCTTACCATGATCTATTATTTAAATACAAATTTATAAGGAGTTGTAAAGAGTTATATGTTATCTAGATTAGGTTTACCTGCCTTTCTTTTGTAGAGCTAGAAGTGCAGATGGAAGTCTTGTCCCTATAGTTGGTCTAGTTACCTTGAAGAGCTTCCCATATTTGGAGCTAACCACTCTTAAAATTAATCTTAAGGTATATTGGTAAATTTCAAAACATAAATCATTTTCAAACAACAATAACTTGTTTGTACCAAGCTTCTTGAAGGATGCCTAAAGGACTGATGTCCAACCTAGTTGCATGTGAAGTACTTACCAGTGAAGAGATTGGGTCCTCTTCCACCAAACCTTCCCCTATTTTTTGATCTTCTATCTTTTAAAGAACCTCTTTTTCTAGACTCTCCCTTTGATTCGTGATTTCTAGATTCACCTTGGTTCCTTAGAAATGATCCCCTACCATTAAATCTTACTTTGCCTCTGAAATATTTTCCTCTACCTCTGTTATTTTTTTCACCTCTTCTCCTTTCCTTGTCTTCAACCCTTAGTGCCATTTGGAAGCACTTGTGTACAGTCTCAGGGTTGAACAAACTGAGTTCATCTTGGATGCTAAACTTGAGACCATTTAAGTACCTTGCAAATTTTTCCTTCTCATTCTATGGAATCTTTTCTTTGAGGGTCATTCTATGGGAATCCTTGGTGTAAGAACTAACATTAAGGTCCTTCTGTCTAAGGTTTTGAAGTTTCCTATGTAGGAATACTTCATAGTCCTCATGAACAAAATGTATCTTAACCTCAACCACCATCTTCTTCCAAGTAGTGATAGGATTTATTCTTTCTTCTACTCTTTCACTTTGTAATAAGTTCCACCAACTGAGGGATGGACCATTCATCTTGGACTTTTCCAACTTTGTCTTCTGACTTGTAGATACCTCTTCCCACTCAAAATAGTTTTTGAATTCTTCAATCTAGTCCATGAATTGTTTTGGATTCATTTTTCCAAAGAACATAGATAGATCAGGTATGCATTTCCTCTAAACCATCTCCAGGGATTCTAGGAAGGGTCTTTGATCAGTAGGTATCTCTCCCCTCTCATGTATGGGATCCTCTTATTTTTGTTCAGACTCCTCTGCAACACTTCTTCCTTGGTTTCTTTTAAACTTCTCTAACTCAGCTTCAAGCTTCCTACTCCTAGCGACTTGTTCTCTCACTATCTTTGCCAATTCCACATTGGTTATTATTGAGGGGATTTCCTCTTCACCCTACTCTTCTTTCCTATATCTCATGTTTCAAACTCCTTCCTAAAGACCAGTCCAAGTGCTCTAATATGACCTGATACAAAGATCACAGTTGAAAGTCCAAGAGATAGGATATCAAATCTCAAACCCTTCAACGAAGGGCTTAATCCAATCAAACTCGACCAACCTTGTAGAAGTGTGGATTCCTTAGTTGCTAGGGGTTTCTTCCATTTCTCTTACCCTAGTAGACTCTTCTAGGCTCTATACAAGATCTTCCCAATTTGGTATTTAGGGACACCTTCCCTAAACTAAGCCAAAAGGTGGAAATCTTCATGAGTGACTTCAACCAACCTACCCATTGGTTAAATCACCTTCCCTAGGCTTTGTGGATAGGGAATCACACAACCATTTGACTCCTGAAATCTCAAAACACCAAGATGTGTTACTAACCTATGGATCTTCATAGCCTTCTCCAAGAGGTTTTTCTTAGATAAATTTTAATCATGGAAGGAATAGACTGAATGAAGGATGTTTTCATCAAGTACCCTTTATGAAATTACTATAATCCCAAAATTCCCAAATTCCAACTCTACTCCAACAACACTAAACCCTCACACATTTCACAAACCTAAATGGCTAGATTAAGCTTTGTTTACCAAGCAAGTGGTTAAGGATAAGTTCATAGAATGGATGTAGGATTTGGGAATTCTTCCCCTATCTCCAAATTGTCTAAAATACCATTTTAATTGATCCCTCTAACAAAATTACTTGAATGCACATATCTGCACATGCTTCACTGGCTAAATACATAGGGATATTTATCCTAGGGCTTGATGCCAAAAGGACCAAAACTCTAGACCTCAACCTGATCCTCTAGAATCATTACAAGTACATACCTCTATTCCATTTCCCAAGTGATTGTGAGTTTCCACAGGAGAAATGTCAAGTTAGGGATCCATTTAGACAATAGGCCTGGTTTTAAGGCTTTCCTGAACAGTATTCATCAAATTGCTTTTAACTTGCACAAATCAACTCCAAATGAAACAAAATCAAATGATAAAAACAAAATATTCACCAGGCTATCTTCCAATGCTAATAATTTAGTGCTACCAATCCATACACATTTTTAAACATAGTAAATGCTTAGGAAATCTGGTTCTTTTTACTCAAAACTGCATCAAAACTCTCTGCACATCCTCCAAGCTTGTTGGAGGAGCTTGAACCTATTCAAATAAATTCATTCCATGGATCCAACCCAGCCATGGATGGTTATGATCATTGGAAACCAAATTCAAACTTTTTGAGGAACTTTTGGGAAAAGTTTCTCAAGCAACATTTAGAAAACATTGCATTTTTCTATAATTTTTACCCAATTGACTTTGAGTGGATTCCTATCACCTATACATGACCAAATATGATCAAAATGATCCAAAATCAATGGGAACACAACCAAAAATCCTAAAACACCTAATCACACCCATTAAATGCAAACTCAACCAAGTGAACTAAGGTGTCCCAATGTATATAGATGTGCCTTAGGGATCCTTGACCACACAAAGTGGATAAAAACACATGGAAGATGATACCAAGGATCTATCCCTTTATTACAAAAAAAGAACATCCTATAATGTAACCAAATGCACTGAATGCATTGGGTACTCTCTCTCTCTCTCTCTCTCTCATGTTTTCAAATTAGTATTAATATTAGG